>CAJQZM010031976.1:0-14575 GCA_907164665.1 Colias nastes | reverse complement strand
ATTTTACCGATTCCATACGTGGTCATACATGTTTCAAAAGAATAACTATTACTATTATTTCAATTTATCCGGTATAATTAAGACTTTATATTGATACATATGATCATTATAAATACAAATAGGAATTAACAATATCACGAATACGTGGCACAACTAAAATTTTACCGATACCACCCGTGGTCATTCTCCTTTAGAAAGTAATTAGGAATTTAGAGAAGTTATTGCTGTTGGGTGATTTGTCTTTTTATATAGAAAATCGATCAGTTTATCAGTTGATATCGTGATTTTTGTCACTACAAATTAAATCAAACACGTTTAAACAAAAGAATTCACTCGTGAATTTATTAAACTGAAGTGGGTATAATTATTATAAATAATCCGATACTTTAATGAATATAAAACTAAGTATTTGAATCTGAAGGAAAATTCTTCTTAACATCAAGAGTCTTGATGTTAAGAAAATTTACTTACCTTCCAACGTCTTGATCAAGATGTTGGCAAGGGCGGATCCAGCTTTAGTGCCAGGGGGGGGGTCACATAGTCGTGGTCAATTTACAAAAGCTATATTTTGATAATTTAATTGATAAGTAGATTTAAAAAAAATGGTCAAGTGCGAGTCGGATTCGCGAACCAAGAGTTCCGTACAAACATTTTTATGATTTTATTTTAAATTTATGCTTTTTGCAACTTTTCCTTTATCTGTGCTATAAAACTTAAGTTTCTACAAAATATCAAGATTCTGTGTTCACGGGAACTTCCCGTGAACAGTGAACACAGAACCTACAGGGTACTTCCCGTCGGGAAGTTTTGATTCCTGGCAACACTTGCGAATGTTGATAAGCATGAAATGTATGTTTTAGCAATTTTTCCTCCATCTGAGCTGACATTGCTTTTAACCAAATTTCAAGACTCTGTGTTCACGGGAAGTAGTACAATATAGGTTTTGATTGCCTTGCGATAATGTCGAAATTTGCGATAATAATTTGCAGCATAAACGGCTGTATCTTTTGATTGCGTTGGCTTATAAGTTTGATTTTTTTCACAGCTTTAAGGAACCGTAGATTTGAGTATTCGGTATAAATTTCAGATTGATACCTCCACGCGTTCCTGAGAAAAAGAGTCTTGACAGGCAGACAAACTTGAAAATTGTTCAAGATATATTTTTTTATATGATGTAATTAAAAAAAATACATTTTTTGCAATTTTTTGTATCTGTACTATAAGATGTTGCTTTGTTCCGAATTTCAAGATTCTGAGTTTACGGAAAGTACCCTGTAGGTTTTGAGTTTTGATTCCCTTGCGAATGTCGAAATTTGCGAAATTTTTCGGCATTTACGGATGTATCTTCTGATTCGTTGACATAGAAGTTTGATTTTATTATAGCTTAAAGGTATTATAGACTTGAGTTTTTGGTATGAATATTAATTTAATACATGTAAGCGTTCATGAGTAACAGGGTTGTAAGTATAAATTTTTAAAAATATTTTTGGAACGAAGTTCCTTATCGCGCGTTGTGAAAGGGGGCTAGACGGAAAAAATTCTTACGAAAAGTTGTCACGACACTTTTTGCTAGAGTTGTAAGGTGCGGCGTGCGCGTGGTTCTCTGTCTGTCTCTCTCTATTTTAACACTTTGTTCCATCCGGATGTCCCTTAACATCGCTCAAGTTTTTTTTTTTATATAATCTAAGTAAAAATTCATGTTTTTCGCAATTAGTAAACCAATTCGCTGTCTCTGTGCCTATGTCCCTTTGTATATTATCTTTAAAACTACGCAACGAATTTTGATGCGGTTTTTTATAAAGATAGAGTGAATCAAGAGGAATAGTATATAATTTATAAGGTTTTAGACAAAGCGGGCGAAGCCGCGGGCGGTTAGCTAGTCTGCGTTATAAGACGTTTGATTGTACTAAATTTCATGACTCTGTGTACTCGGGAACTACCCTGTAGGTTTTGATTTCCTAGGGAGTGTCGAATTTTGCGAAAAATTTCAGCATTTACAGCTGCATTTTTTGATTGCGTTGGCTTAAACGTTTGAATTTTTCACAGCATCAAGGGACCGTAGACCGTAGGATTTCGACATTAGCAAGGGAATCAATACCTGTAGGGAGCACCCTGTCCCGTAAACACAGAGTCTTGAAATTGAGTAAAAAGTATCGTCTTATAGCACAGATGTAGGAATAACTGCGAAAACCCTAATTATTTAATTAAATTAAATAAAAATATATTTTTTAAATAATTTTAAACTTACAATCCCTTTACTCATGAACGTCTACATGTATTAAATTCACATTCACATCAGAACTCAGGTCTATACAAACTTAAATCTGTTATATAATTCAAATTCTATGTCAACGCAATCTGAAGAAAAAGCAATTAGAGCCGCATATTCTGTAACTCGCAACTTCTTGCAAGGGAATCAAAACCTACAAGGTACTTCCCATGAACACAGAGTCTTGAAATTTGGTTAAAAGCAACGACATAAAGCACAGATAAAGAAAAAATTCCTATAAACAAAATTATAAGATACAACATAATAAAAAAATATGTTTGCTCGGAGCCCTCGGTGCGCGAGTCTTTTGTTGTAATTTGACTGTATTTTCTATTGTTTATTTAAAAAAAAAATTGCTATTTTATGTCTTATTCACGAACTGGGATATTTCGATATTTGAGGTTTTGTGTGAAAAGTGTAACAGCAAAAGTTGTAGAAAAAAAATTAATTACCTACAACTTTACCATTACACTTTATTCCACAGTTGTAGTTTTTTTTTTTCAAAAATCGAAAAACCTGTTTTTTGTCCACAGGTCGACCCTAATTAACTTTTCCTCTAATTTTTTTTATTTTTTCTTCCGTTTGTAATTGATTTCATTGTTCTATATATTACTTTTATGTCTCAAAAGTCAATAAAAACATCATGTTGAACAGTATTAATTTGTTAATTTCAAAAAGTTAATATTAAATTACTGGTCCAGTTAGGTCGTGGACCTAGCCCAGGGGGGGGTCATGACCCCCATGACCCCCCCCCCTGGATCCGCGCTTGGATGTTGGAAGGTAGGTACCGCCAGCTGGTAAGTAGGTAATAAGCACTTTATTTACAATTTACCAACTATCTGAACAAAATATATAACTAGGTATATAAGTTTAGAAGCAAAATGGAGAACAATATAACCATTAATTCATTCAGTGGCAGCTAGTAATTATAACGACATTTTGATGTCGTACTATGTCGTACTAAGAACCCACGCGACTGATTTTGAGTAGGCTAAAGTTTCCTACGTAAATATTTTTAACTAGACCTTTCGGGTGCTTTTGGTTACTCATAAATATATTATGCTGAACAAATGCTATACTACCAGAGATACCAATAGAGAGATACTTACGCAAACTCACAGATCGGAATTTAAAAATCAAAAGCAGCATTAACGACCAAAAGGCAAACTTCAATCACAGTTGTGAAAAGAGGCAGTTTCTTTGAAGTGTAACAGCAGTGTTGTTTACTTCTATAGATGTATTGCACCTTTCTTTCATGGAGTGTCCGTAATAATGGGTTACAGCATTTCATACGTGTTCTGCTGAAGTGCCAAGCGACGAGAAAAGTAAATGTTACCTATGTAACGTTTTATGGCCGCTTTGCATTGGGAAAGCATAAATGTCAAACTGCAGGTATTGTTTCATCATTTCGTTTACTGGTTAACTTCACAGCCAAAATAATTTACAGTTTTTATTATGCATAAATACTAGTAATGTAATGATAATTTATTCTTACCAACTGAATATTGTACTTACAGTTTAAAAATTATAAATAATATGAAACTGAAAATTTGTGAATTATCATAATCATTTTCGAATAAAATATTCAATATTATAAGTAAGAAGGTGACCGTATAATAATTGGTACCGAAATATATTATATAAAAAATCATATAAAAACAGAAAGAAAGAAGTACAATCTTAAACTATAAGAATAAGTAAACACGTTATAACCAACAGATGTGTTCAATCAAAATTCTTAGAATGTTCAATTGTACGCAAAAAGTTATTCTTAGTTACAAAGCAAAACATTAATATATTTTTCATATTAAAAACAAATATTTTATCCATTTGAATCTAACTACTTATATATGGTGTGTCTGTCTACTTTGAAAGATTTACTTTTGATACTATCTACATGGACAATGGTCTCCCTAGGCTGAAGTATTAAAAAATATATTAAAAACAACATATAACTAAGTAACATGCTAGTAATAGTAACGATAACTATAAAGTAGTTCCACCAATTATGTAATGGATTATCAATAGTGGACCACAAAGAAATAAATATCACAATCTCGGCGCTGCAAGCGAGAAACCAAAAAATGTGCCACACGCGAACGTGACGGAAACGAATTTTGAACTCCATCAAACAAAACAAATAAATGAACGCCAGAAATATGTAAAACGCCCGCCTAACGGTGGGAGCTTGCGGCACTATTAATAAAAGTAACATTATTTGGTAATGTATAAATAAAACTATTATTGAGAAAAAGGGTGAAAAGTTAATAAATGCGGCTAGAGAGAGCAATCGCGCGACAAAGAATCCGTACCAGCCCAGAAAATGTATGAAAGCAGCCGAGACGTCTTGCGGCTCGAGCCCGCGGACCCGCGAGCGCGGCACGCGGCGCGGCAGCTCGGGCTCGTCCTGGATCACTTCCACGTGCTTCCTCCGCGGCGGCGCCGACAGCCACGCCGGAATCGACTCCGCGTTCTCAACCAATTTCTCGGCCCAAACCGCCAAAGAACCCGGCCTCGGAGCATACGTCAGCGGCGGAGGGGTCACGTTCACCTGTTCTATGTTATATGTTTCTCGTCTGAGAGGTGCCACTTTATCTATAATCGATATTGGCCTGACGTACTCGTCGTCGCTGTCCATTACTTCCTGTTTATTTGTCGGTGGCACGTAATCTGAACTTGTATCACTGTCACAATCGCAATCGTCGTCGTAAAACGATGAGATCCTCAACGAATGACGCGGAGAAAATTGTATAAAATCACTATTAACTTTTTCGTTTATGGTATCCGATTGCGTGTTTGATGATAAATGTTCTCTTCTTTGAATAATAGGTTCGTATACGGGCTCGTCGACGATGCTATTATTTATTTCTTTTTTATGTATATTTTCTATCTGATCGTCGAATTTAATGTTCCACGGATATCTCCGGCCGCATATCTTTTCTCTTTCGAATCTTCTATATAGAGTAGCAGTACTCGCCATTCGCAACGAAGATGCGACCGAACTGACCGCTTGAAGAAGCACTTTAAAATAAAAGTATGTTAATGATATCGTACTATTTAACAGAAAAATTACTAACGGAAAGACATATACTTACTCTTGTCGTAAGTAGGGTTATTGTAATTGGACATCATGTCCAATAAGTTTATGACTGCGAGTGGAGCTGAATGTACGAACGCCTGTAGAAATAAATATAGCTCTACCGAAGAAGGGACGCGCGCTTCTGTAAGAGCAACCTGCGTTCTTTCTTCATCTTGTGAATGAGCTGCAAACACAGCTTCTGTCCACCAGAATATAAGGTAACTGTACCTGTAATACAAAATAATATAACATACCACAATAACAATAAAAGTTACGGTCGTACGTCGTTTCATTCGTGACTGTAAATATCATGTACGCATGATTAAACGCACATATTTTATTCACTATCACGCTTACGATGTGAACAACTTCGGACGAATCAAAAGCTTTATGATAAGTGATAACCCTTGTGTTCAAGGGAAAATACCGTTTATTTACAAAATGTAGAATGAGCAAGATTGGTTCACAACACGTAATCTAAAAGGTTAATCTCTTATTGTATACATATAGGTAAGTAGGTAATATTCGAGAATAATTAGGTAGGCTTGCGAATGACCATAAGAGTCAATAGGTATCCGAAAAATACAAAAAGTCACCGACCGATGATTCGCTGGCATCCTTTTTTTCTTCACAGTGCTCATAAGTAACTATAGCGGAAAAGATTTTTATTTTTTTTTTGGATTAAGAAATATAATCGTTAAAAAATATCTTACCTGCCAATGGTAGCAATGGGAAAGAAAATAGCATTCCCGAGTTGCATAAAAATCCATCTGACGTCAGATGATTTTATTTTCACATGAAATGTATGATCTTCTGGGAGCAATGTAGGTGGTGGAGACGCCAGGGTAAAAACAAGAGATATTACAGCTGGCAAGAATATTATTAGTAAGCAGAAAACGGCTAACCTGAGGAAGAAAAATAAAAACCGTATTTATAGACCATGTTCATCCATATCAAATATATCTGATTTGACATATCGGATATACCTACATTACATCCTCGAGGCTCGAGCCTAACCTAGAGTTCGAACTCTAAAATTTACTAAGTAATTAATTCGCTCAGGAATCAGGATGGCATTTTACTATTTTATTAAATTATAACTGACGTTAAATTTTAAAATAATAATTATAGATAAAATTATCTTAACCTATCCTAACTAATTATCTCATTTTGTAGAATTAATTTAAACGAGAAAGTCTGTTAGGATGGGTGGATGGATGCTTTTACACTTTCATACAAAATAACCTGATCAATTTTGTATGAAATTTGCTAAGAAGATAGGTAGGTAGATCTACCCGAGTACCACGGGAACGCGGGAAGCCGAGGACGTCAGGTACCTAGTAAGTACTTGTTTAAAAATAAGTAGGTACCTACTGCACTTTGAGACTATGTAATAATAGCGACGTAGCACTATCTTTTTATTTTCCACCGTAAAACCGAACACTTCGTGAACTAGGGTTGCCAACACTTCATCATCAAAATATAGTATTTTCCAAAATAAGGTGTAAAAAATATAGTACATTAAAAAAAAATATAGTATTTTTTGGGAAAAACAAAAAAAAATAGACAAATATATATTTGTTAATTATTTATTTTTATAAAAAACTATATTTTTTGCACTTCTTGCACTGTGTAACAGCTTTTTGTCACTACATAGTATAAAACAAAGTCGCTTTCTCTGTCCCTATGTCCCTATGTCCCTTTGTACGCTTAAATCTTTGAAACTACGCAACGGATTTTGATGCGGTTTTTTTTAATAGATAGAGTGATTCAAGAGGAAGGTTTATATGTATAATAACATCCATTAAATAGTGGAGAAGTACTGTTATTTTTGAGGTTTCTAATGTGATGTCGTAAAAAATTACATTTTTTCCGCTTACATTGCAAACGCAGGCTGAACCCTACGAGTTTTATCAAAATAATGTACTAAGTATTATACACATTGAAAAGGTCTACAGAAAAGTCCGTGATGGTATATGTCTATCTCTTATGGATAACCCACAATAACTTTTTTTTTGTAATTTACTTTTTACGACAAATAATGGCTAATTTTCGAAGCGATTTTAACCAATACAGCATTAATCCTTAACCAATTAAATACCTTGAATACATTGTTCATTTAATATAGATCTATAATATGGCCCTTTACACCGTATGATTTAAGTGAATATTTTCGAAGATATTACAGATTTAAAAATTGCGGGACGTAGCGTTTGCGGCGGTACCGGCCGGCCGCCCGGCTATATATTTTACTAGCTGCTCCGCGCGGTTTCACCCCCGTGGCTCCACTCCTGTTGCCCGTAGCTTGATGAAATATAGCCTATAACCTTCCTCGATAAATGGGCTATCTAACACCGAAAGAATTTTTCAAATCGGATCAGTAGTTCCCGAGATTAGTGCGTTCAAACAAACAAACAAACTCTTCAGCTTTATAATATTAGTATAGATACCCGTGCGAAGCCGGAGCGGGCCGCTATGTTTTTATATACAACGTTCACAGTTTTTCTGTAGTATATTTAGTATCAGCATTGCACCCGTGCGAAGCCGGGGCGGGTCGCTAGTTTAAAATAAATGTCATAATTATGCTTTGTCACATTCAATTTTAATTAAATTAAATCAAAAGCTCATTTTTTATTAGTGATACACTATTCTGTTTCTTTCTTCTCGCCACTTCGAATTCATAATTTATTCTGCCGATAATTAGAGCAGACCAAAATATCGTTTGACGACCATTGAGTTGAAATTGATATTTTTGACAAATGACGCAAAATGGCGCCCGCCAAAAATTTTCCTCGAACCAAGTTTTAAAAAATGATTATCGAGTTAATTACCGATGAAAAGTTATTTCTTTGCTTTTTGCCGCATTTCTTGAATTATTAGTGCAATATTGTAACACACTCGAGGGCATATTTGATGAGTTTCATGGTTTTTTTGCTTTAAAACAAACAAGACAAGAACGCGACCATCGCGCTAAAGCGACTGAGTGAAGTGTGGCCGGTTGACCTCTGTTGAGCGGAACATAAGTGATGTAGGCGGTGTCTTCTCCATACGTAGTAATAGTATCTCAATGTTGAGAACGTCAAAATTAACGTTGTCGTTCGGATACACGCTATCGCCTATCGGGTATGTTCGCGGACCTCATCAAAGGAAATGGTAGATGCGCAATAGGTTATATGACTTAGCCAAACAATTAAAAGGCGCGTTCTTATTTTTTTTTTTAATGAAGGATTTGTTTGTTACATTTGTCGGTGTTGAAAATATAGTATTTTAGCGTACTATATATGTTTTCAACAGTATATAGTACGCAGACCCGAAATATAGTACAATACTATATATTATAGTACGGTTGGCAACCCTATCGTGAACACACACGAAAAATTTCGTGTCAACAACATAATGTAAATAAGGTTGAATACTCACACATTACTTTTATTCTGATAGTGTTCATACACCAAAGCAAAGTCAAAACAAATGATGAAGAGATAATTTACTAATCCCCCGCAAGAGGGGAAAACACGATGTAACAACAACGCTTGCCAAGCTGGAAGCTTCCATCCCAAAATTTCACCAGACACTTCATTATCCAATTCACAAACTCCCATCTTCACCAAAATACACTACAATAACTTTCAAATTATGATTACATTTCAGCCATTCTTTTACCTTTTATTGAGTCACATTGTGGTTATGATTTAACGTATTTTCCTAGACAATATTTTAAATGAAAAATAACAAATAAAGAGTTAATTTACTATGAAACAAATGAATAAAGGCGAATGCAATGTTGCTCCAACGCCTATTGATAATAAAAGATAAGATAGCTTGTTGACAATGCGATAACTCTAATGGCATAGTTTTAATGTAGGTTCCTAGATTTTTATAGGTACTAAACATTGAGTTTAACTTTGCTCCTGACCCACTTAGCTTAACCCTAGAACCGTACCCATATTAAAATTTCATTAACGGTACCCAGGGGTACAAGTGTACCCCTATGAAAAAAACAAGATTACAAAAAGATTATTAACTTTTATTAAATGTTGACTTATTAAGGTCATCTTAACATTCATTTAGGTCCTAATAATTTAATTTATCATGGCATTTTTATATTTTTTCTACAATTTACAGACACTTTACGTTGGTGATCAAAATTTATTAAAAGTTTTCACTTGCTGCACTGTGTGCGGGACTGACGGAATTTTAACGTGGATATTCACAGTAACATCTCAGATTTTGAAACAGCAGTGGTCCCTGCAGTTATTGGTAATTGTTGTCCTAAAATATCTCCATTACTTATTTGTAGAGACATTGGCAAAGTTATGTACTGAAATCGTTCTTCTAGGTGAAGTTTTTTATAAGAAAAAATTAAAAAAATTTCATCAGGTTCATATTTTGATGCCTCACCAAATACCAGCTCTTCTTGTTATTCCACCTCCCACAAAAAAATCAAAATTCGTCCATCATTTGCCATCAAAAAAAGAAAATGAATAACTCAGGTATTCAAATCATGCAGCAAATCATAAATTTGTTGAAAATACAAATTCATACACTATTTAACAATAACAGTATGTATAGAACATGAATGTAAAGTAAACTTATAATTGTACATCAAATTTATCAATAAAAAATATAAAATAAAAGGACCAAAAGGCGAAAAAATAAAATAAATGAACCTTGAAATACTTACGTTCGTAGTACCCAGGGGTACTGGAGTACCCCGACAGGTTCGTACGACGTGTTCTCAATAGCTTGACCACTGATCGAATACGGTATCTACGTGTCTCCTCGTCCCCGACAAATACACGGACGCGCAAAAGAAACCGTTGTTTAGAAAAAAAGATAAAGAAGATTATCTGAATTTTTTTTCATTTGTACCCCAGGGTACGGTTCTAGGGTTAAGAGGAGGCTCCCTAACATAATTTCTGACACTGAGAGACCGGTTACGGTACTAGACGCTAACACAGCCGTAATAAAGTTGAATATCGCGTGCGCTCTTTGATCGCGTTCGAGCTCGAAAAGTAAGTCTCATCGTATAGGAGGTATCAACGTTGACAAGAGAGAATTTTAGTATAGTTGGTTCTTTGATATGCTGTTTCTCTTGCTATTTCGGTTATAGTCCGGGCTGTCTGGCTGGCCGCAGTGGTTGCGTTTATTAGTGCGCATCTTATCTGCACAGGAAAATATCCTTAATTTAAAGTCATTTTTTAACGCGTAATTTTTAATCTTTTGCCTTTAGATAGATCCATCAGACATACATTTTTTTATTGCAAGACGTTTTTTTCGTTGTTAAATAGGTGCCAGACGCAATTTTTATTAAAATATCATCGAAATAAGTGAAATTCCATCAACATGAGTCCCCGTGAAGGATAAGTAATCACTGTGTTACTTATACTATATATAATATTCATTTTACTATTTACAATTTTTTTGCAACAATCTACCATGGTGCCTCCTTTTCCCAACGAACCTCAAATAGGACGTTAAATGTAAACTTGATAAAAACCAAATACATATCATCAAATTCATATTAATACCCAAAAGTGTAATAAATATGAAAGCATCTATTAAAAATATTAGTTTACTAATTATTTAATATAAGTATTAAAAAAGGATAATATAATATAAGTAATAAAGTTATTAGTTACTTATCTTATAAGCGGACTCATGTTGATGTAATTTCACTTATTTTGATGACATTTTAATTATTTTAAATAAAAAATTGCGTATGGCACCCATTTAACAACGAATAAAACGTCTTGCAATAAAAAAATTATGTCTGATGGATCTATCTAAAGGCAAAAGATTAAAAATTACGCGTTAAAAAATGACTAAAGTTAAGTATATCTTCCTGTGCAGATAAGATGCGCACTAATAAACGCAACCACTACCGCCAGCCAGACAGCCCGGACTCTAACCGAAATAGCAAGAGAAACAGCATATCAAAAACCCGTACAGCAACTCCCGTACTATCAATTCTTATTTCGTTTATAACTAAATTAATAATTGATCTAGAGAAAAAATATCTTGGGATTCGATAGTAAACTCTATTTTCTTACTGTTAACATTTATTTTAGACATAAAGTCCAAGTAAATCTTTAAAAAAATGTAATAATCCTTAAAAAAAGGCATAATTTTTGAATAAAAAATGAATCGAGCGAAAATGTTACAATTACGTAACTGTCTTGTACATCGAAAGAAAAAGACCCAATAAATCATATACTAAAGTTCCATTTTGATTGTATGTGTGCCTGTTTCAGAATATTAATGCAAATTCACATAAAATTTAGGGAGCCTCCCCTTAACCCATAAATTGATTTCGTCAGTTTTAAAGGACATAGTATTTACACACATGCTGGCGCTGTTATAACAGACCTAAGCTTCGCCAATCGGTATATTGGGAAGGTACTAGCTATGTCCTTCGCGTACGTATGCAGGTATTTTTAGCGAAGCGAAGTACAGCCGCGAATGGTGACCATTTGAAAATTGCAAAAAACGGATCTCTTGACTCTCCTGATAAAATTGATAATAATTGTAAGTATTTTGGCTATTTTGCTTATAATGTTATATTATTCGTTGGAATACGATTGTAAGTATAGTATTGTGACATAATTTTGACATATTTTACAATATTTGGAATAAAAATCTTAGTCTATTTATGGGCGTATTCAGAAAGAAAGCTTGAAACTTATAAGCGCTTAACGGCGCTTGTCAATGCTGGTTCGTTCTACACAAAGGAAACAGGTTGAAGCAGACCAAAACAAATTTTATATGGCGCTGATAAGCGCTTGTTGAAGCTTGTCGGAACTTGTCGGCGCCGATCAGCGCTTATCGGCGCATGTTCATATATTTTCCTGCGCGGGTTACCAGCGCTGACAAGCGCCGATAAGCGCTTATAAGCGCTTATAAGTTTCAAGCTTTCTTTCTGAATAGGTACGCCCTATGATGCCCCATAAAACAGACGTTGACAACTTAACGGACGTTACCAATAACGCCTGCCATTTTCAACGTCATCATTATAATATAATTTTCTCTATTTTATTATGTTTTACAGGAGCATGACTTGGCAATCAATAAAAAACTCCATCACTACCTCTGGCGGAAGCTGAAGAGTCTGGCATTGAGTTGAGATGACGATTTCAAAGGAAATGTAGACCTACGGGAGTGATTTCACTATGATAAAAGTGTCAATCATTTACCCCCAGCACCATACCTCCGGAATCATACGACATATTGATTTGAGACACATTGAAGACACAAAAAGTCAGAATTTTAACCATCAACAAAATATTATTGTTGCAGAATTACAGCCATTACATGCGGTGCGAGATGAATCTTCCCTACTTCTCAGTAGTTATTCAGCCGCATGTTACTTACCAGAAATACCACCCAATGTTTGAAACTTTAAATAATAATACCTTACAAAAAAAAAACTGGCAGCAAATGGATATATATGCCAAAGAATCCAAACAAAAGCGATTTAAATGTCCTGTTTGTTTTGGTACTTCAGGCATGGTATACAACTTCTTTGCATACGATGAAGCAAACACATTTCAATCTGTACAATTTAGTGAATGGGAAGAGGACTTTCTTGGTGTATTAGATGAGTTCTCAGGCTATGTAATACTATTTCTATTCCAATTCTTAGCATATTCTTAGGCTGTGATTTTTGGTAGTGTCGTTTTTTAAAATCCATTATTTTTAACGATATCGTTAAAGTTTTAGCCAATATTTTAAGACAGATGTTTGAAAAGCTTATACTAGATCGTCCATAATTATAATTTGATAATAATTTTGAATTACAGAGTTGTACATGTGCATTGTATTCATGTACCACGGTTGCAGGAATAATGTGCAATGTCCGTTATATGTGACGGTTCAAACATGTACATATAATTGGCAATGTCCGTTTTATGTGACATAGTGAAAACAATAGAAAAAATTAAAAAAATATTTTTTTTTTCATTTTCCTCTTTTCTATCCTAATTCCAACACATCCTCCAAATTTGGACATTATACACACAAGTTATCTAGGGGTGACAATTTAAGGGTTAATGTTATAGTCAAATATGTATCATGTAGGTAGGTGCCGGTAAATAAGAAATCCGTGCCCAAACCTCATTTTATACGTTTATTCGAAGTAAAAATTCGGTTTATATGAATTATTATCTACATAATAAAGCCTATCCGATACCTTAGCGATGATCTGTATTTACCTAATATAATTATGTATATAGGTACGAAAAACTAAGTTAAGTTAAATCAAAGAATAGTTACTGGATAGACTATTATAGCATCAAATTTTAATTAGATAATATTAAGAAGGATATTATTATATACCTACACCAAATTAATTCCTTTGGACCAACGGCGTCTGCTTGAAACCGAAGATAACGATTTTTTTAAGCATTCTGATTCCAGGTTTAAAGTTGGTAATTTGAAACAAATTATAAATTATTTGATTGGTGATGTATTAATTAGGCGAATAACATGTTTAAACAATGCACTCGCTATTCGCCTTAATAGTAGCGTATTCGTGTTAAATTGCGTTTTTTTTATATAATCAAAGGGAAGACGAATGTGTAAACAGTGAACGTGTCGACATTCATATACGAATGTTCATAATTTTAAATGTGATTTTATATATCGTCAAGTCACGAGGCCAATAGCGAACACGAATGTGTAAATGCACCTTAGCATGATATTATCACAGACTAATAATAATATACTACGTATACAAATATTATCTACACCACAGATCTACACTCAAAATGACATTTGACGGAACAGACGAGTGACGACTGACGACAGACGTCAGATCGTGTCTCATATTTATAACCTAAAAATTTGCTTTGTTTACCTACAAAAACAACCACAGAGCAAGTATTATAGAAAACAACGGATATATTTTATTCTAACATTTCTAACCTTACCACTGAGCTTTCTAAAATCTTGTATTCATATTTACATTAATTACATTAATATTTCTATAAGGATGTTGAAAATATTAAGGAGAAACGTAAAAACTTTATTAAAATATCAAAGTGTTGTTGAATTAAAAAGACCATTTTACTGTGGGGTTTGTTTAAATAATCCTAGAAACCCTCCAAATAAGCCTTCACCTGGTATAGCTACTAAATATCAAATTCTATCAGAATCTAACTCGCCTGTTATTGAACATACAGTAGATGAAAACTATAGTATGGAAAATAATTATCCAATCCTTAGTGACG
>CAJQZM010031975.1:0-18239 GCA_907164665.1 Colias nastes | reverse complement strand
CAAAATAAGGCGAAAAAATAAATATTTTCAATCAAATAAATTACAGTGTATTTGGGACATAATAAAGTAAGTTTCCACCAAATTTCGTAGAAAAAAAAATAAATTTTGAAGTAGATAAAAATAAAAGACCAAAAACTTGGTTTATTGAATTTTTCACCTAAATTTTGAGGTTATGTGAAAAAATTGTAAATACAAAAGTTGTAGAACTTTTAATTACCTACAACTTTGCCATTAAACTTTTTTCCGTAGGACTTGTAGTTTTGTCGGAAATCGAGAGAAACCATTTTTTTCTCTTAAAAGCTCCCCCCTCCCACTTCCCGAACTCGGATCGACCGTAATTTATTTTTCCTTTTATTTTCATCATATTCCCCTCCTTTTCTAATGGGTTTCATCCGACTGCGATTTTTTTTATCTTTTTATTATTTTTAAAGGCTTCTACCCCAGTCTATATTGGCCACGTTCATCACGATCCCAGCATCATTTTAACATATGTATATTGTAACTGATATTTACGAATTACGAGCTCATTCCATTTCCACACCTACAGTGTTATATTACTATTATATTGGATAATCAATTGCTTTTATTATACCTAATAATGAACAATATAACAACACAGTCCCAAGTACAATTCCGATATAACACAAGTTGAGGCTATAATTTATTTGGCCTTCACGCCCACTTTAGCGATATTGCCTAGTAGAAATAATTATAAACACAATTACTATACCTACTAATGGAAAACGTTAACAAAATGGGAATAAATAAATGCCTGAAACCATGAAATTAAGTCGTCCGCGTCGCTTTGTTATTTAATATTTTCTCACAAGCAAGAGCAACACATTCATTGTTCTTGATTTTTGATTTTATTGCAGATTTCGTACCTACCTATTGTTTGTTTTAACAATACTAAAGATTTAGATTGTAGAAATATCTTTACATATAAAAAGTTCGAAGGTACCCATGTACTTATTCAGCAAATGCACACTCATATTTTTACTTATCGCTTAGAACCTATAGTAGGTAAAATAAGGAACTCGCTGACAACTGCAATTAAGTAGTTCATTATATTATCATTATATTATCTAATATACAAATAGGAAATTCATAGATACCTTCGTATCAAAGGCAGACGTTGTGGTTTATTAATAAATAATGAAATGTTAGGTAGGTACATAATATATTATTCCGCTTATTCAGGCGTAATCTAGATACGAATTGAACGCGCCCATTTTCTGTAATTATATGTAATTAGATTTTGATTGTTTTATTCCGTTTAAGATTCCTTTGTTATTATTTTTGAGCACAATATTTTTATTTGACGTTATAATTCCTGATATATTTGTAAATATTTTAATTATATTTATAAGTGTAGATAATTTCAATTAACTGTTCGTTTGATTTTCATATTTATCTCAATAGAATGTCCTGTGGTTGTAAATACAAGAAAAACGTGATCATATTGCTTTAGTTAGAGCAAATAAGATCTAAAACTAAGACATTTCTGTTATAATTACTGAAAGTAGAGTTACACTAACTCTAGTAACAGGACAAATCCGCTTCACAAAGAACTCTAGTTGCATTGTACCTATTTTGGCAGATTATTGTTAAATAAAATATATCAAGACATAATTGTAATATCGATCGAGAATTTCAGCATATTACAGTGGGAGGGAACAGCTCATCTCTCATACAGCTGTTGGCTCAGAACTGCCTGTACTTTGGATTCCCGCCAAACACCATGCCAATTCTTTTGTCATACGAAACTAACCTATTTACACGGTCAGATGAAAGATAAGATTTGAGATATACAATTGAGACTATTTACAATTATCCGAAATTTAAACTAATAGGTACCTATATGTTATAATTATTTTACGTCCCTGTATTGTGCTTCTTTATTTAAAAATTATATTGCAAAGAAACCATCATTGTACATATTTGCATTATTGAATGATATTACGCTCATTCTTCATTTTGATTAAAAATAAAATTACCTAGTTTATTATAATTTGTAAGTTGCCATGAGAAAACGCCGATAAAAATAACTAAATAAAATTTAAAAGTTTTGTGAATTAAGGCTCAATTAAAAAAACGTCATAAAAAATAAAATAAGTACTAAAAAGTACCTATTCATGAAAGAAAATCGCTTCAATATAACGTGGGCGTGTTAATTCAAGAGCTCATCTCCGTTGAGTTAAGAGATATCGATATATTAAGTGCTAAAAACCCAAATACCACTTCTAGAGCGCTTCAGTAAAGCTAAAAGTTAAATAAAAAACAAAAGATTCACGTTTCTCTATTTGAACGAAAGATTTTTGACGATTTGCTCAATCAGCTGTGAGTTAAATAACACTGGAGGGTACAAAGCTCGATAAAATCCATTGGTATACTAATAGTATAAATGCGAAAGTCCGTTCGTCTGTATTTCACAGCTAAACCTATAGATGAAATTGGGAATAAAAGTACCTAACTGGATAGATAGAAGCTTATGCCGGGTCCAGACTGGTGAAACGTAACATGAAATGTAACATGCAATGAAAGAATTCACCGTCCACATTGCTGCAATGTATCATGAAAGGTAACACACTTTGTAACAATTTCTCATAGTTTGGACGTCTTGCGCGCGCGAATTGTGCATTACACGCGCATGCTACGAGCATTACAAGCCGCGCGCGGAGCGATCCGTGATTTGTCGGTTTTTCGACGAACACAAAGGGGCAAGGAACACGACTTACGGGAGGTTCGTAGTGAATGCGCGTTAAGAGCGCGCTATGCGTCCACGCTTGCAGCGAACATGCAATGAAAGGCAGAATGTTACATTGCATGTTACGTGTCTGGACCCGGCATTAGAGTATGTATTAGCAAGCCTAAGGATAGAAGATAGAAGACGGTCAAATATTTTTTAAATTTTCTTTTTTTATGGATATCTATTGCGTGATTTATAGACTATTTCCAATATTAAACCGTTCTTTGTGTAACAAATGTTAACAGAAAACTCACGATATTATTATGCAAATATATGGAACAAATATTGCAAGCACGAAGCGAGATGGTGTAGATACATTGTACATTTTAGATTTATCTTTATTTTGAGATTATGTATCTAAGTAGGTAGGTACTGAGTGAAATTCATACACATTAATAATATTTTATTGTCGATTTTTAATTTAGGTACTTACCTAGTTACCTGAGACAAAAAAAATACTTTCCGGAACTAATGTTAATCGGAACAAAACAACGAATAAGTAAATTCGATTTTTTGAAGATTTTTAATTTTTTAGTGTATAATTGAATTTTTTATTGAATTATTCAAAATTATGTGATATGTTAATATGTAGGTACCTACTATGGTCATACGTACTTTGGACCTTTAATATTGAGTTCCGCATAATGAAATGATAAACTAAATTGCTTCTTTAGCAATTAAAAGTTAAATGAATTCTTGATTGTATCATAATGTTTTATTACGTTTATTTTATTAGTCCAAGGTTTATAATTATAAACAATTTTTATACCTGGCCCTACCAGTGACTTAAAAACAAATTTGAAATTATTAAACACTAGCTTACCGCCCGCGGCTTCGCCCGCTTTGTCTAAAACCTAATAAATTATATACTAAAACCTTCCTCTTGAATCACTCTATCTATTAAAAAAAACCGCATCAAAATCCGTTGCGTAGTTTTAAAGATTTAAGCATACAAAGGGACATAGGGAAATAGGGACAGAGAAAGCGACTTTGTTTTATACTATGTAGAGATAGAGATATTTCGTATTTTATACACTTGAATACAGCGATATTTCGTGGTAATAACAATAGAGGATTAAAATCAAAATGTTATCAGATAACGTACCTTAAAAATTGTTCTTTATATCCTTCACAGGTGAAGCCAAGCAAACGACTGATAACAAGCGAGTCACTTTATGCAAAGATGGTTAGGTACAAAATACACTCCATGCATTTACTTATTAGTACATCAATGGACTTTAGAATCGATATCATTATAATCGACGGCAGCAATAGCGATTGTGATTATCAATCTGTGTTGCTCACTAGTTTTATGATATACTAGCGGTCCGCCCCGGCTTCGCCCGTGGTACGTTTTCTCTACATAAGAACCATCCTCGTACTTCAAGGAATATAATAAAAAAAGAATTATCGAAATCGGTTCAGCCGTTCACACGTAATGCCGTGACAACGCGAAACGGGTGCGGACCCGCCGCGCCGCGCGATGACTTATAGCGTATTTCATGTATAACTTTGGTGTTTCTACACCGATTTACATGATTCTTTTTTTATTGAATAGGTAATAATGTTAACTTTTTTTAATTAGGGATGAGTGAGAGTGTTGTAAACGTAAGAGTAGACAAATATAATCAGAAAGCTCCGAATTGCTAAGCTCTTGAAGTTTCACGTGTTATTGTGAGTCAATTTTAAAAGATAGACATAATATGCTGTCTAGGAATTTATTTTTATAAAATAATAATAATTTAAGAACATTTGTGTCGTACATGATTTCTATGTAGCTTTAACCATTAAGGCTGCACACGCGACGGAAGCTTAACCCCTTACCGCATACAAAGCCATATATGGACGACGAAGTTCATGAATTTTTTATAGGCTAACTATAAACAATATCTAAAAAAACTACCTTACATCTTAAACAGCATTTCATCGAGAATTGGAATGTAATTAATTTATACAGTGTAAACATTATCCATCAGATATATTATAAATTTAGTCTAGCGCGTGCGACGGTTTGGGTGCGCGGAAAAAACCGTGATTTTCAAATTAAAATTTCAATATCAAAAAGGTGAGTAAAGCCAGGAAAAAAAATATTACTTCATTCTTTATTCTTTCTAAAATAAGGTAAAACATTTGGTTTGGTTGTTTTTTTTGCTTTAATCATGTTTTTTTGTACTTTTCCAAATCTGTCATATTTGGCTTCGTATGCATTCCGTTTGATTCCGTCCAAAATATATTATGACATATGTGGCTTGGTATGCATTCAAGGATACTTTCACTGATTGTTCCAGTATCGATCCTGGACACTTTTATCTCACTACTAAGCATGTAAATATATCATATCATCATCAATAAATACAGACTCATGCTATATGCCACTGTATGATTTTTAATTAGCCGTTTCAGAGCAAATGCGAAAGTCAGGGAAAGCTCTTATTACCAAAAGACGTGGTCGTCTCTCAAAAACTTAGAAACATCGGCATCTCTGGAGTCTCCTCAGTATTCCTGACTCGCCAATTGCCGCAAAAAAGCTACGAAAAACTCCTGCAAGACATCTAGATTTTCACTTTGACTCTGTACGATCTGATGGGATTAGTCATTACCCAATTTGGAAGAAGAACGGCCGTCAGTTATGCCTATATTGTTCCAATTTCGTTCCTTCACGTTATGTGAAAAATATAACGTGTTTTTATGTTGTAATGACAAACGTAATTGTTTTAAGCAATTTCACGAAGTATAAGTTGGCTGTGATTCTGGGTGTTATTTAGGTATCCATATAAAGTACTAACATTTCACCCGCGGCCGCGCCCGCGGCCTCACCCGCGTTTTCAAAGAAAACCCCGCATAGTTCCCGTTCCCGTGGGATTTCCGGGATAAAACCTATCCTATGTGTTAGTCCAAGTTACCCTCTATATTATGTGTGCTAAATTTCATTGAAGTCGGTTCAGTAGTATTTGCGTGAAAGAGTAACAAACAAACACATACACATACATCCACCCTCACAAACTTTCGCATTTATAATATTAGTAGGATAGGATTTATGTAAAGTATATGTAGTATATCAGTTGACTTAGCATTCAGGATACAAGCCTAAGTTTAGTTTGGGGCTTAGCAACCATGTGTGTGAAATTAGTCCGGAATATATTTTTATTTTATTAATTAGTTACTTTTTTCTAATTGCATACGAAGCCATATATGACAGAAAAAATACAACAAACACTGCATACGAGTCCATATATGGCGCCGTTTCATATTTTCTATAATATAAGTAAATAATTTTTTTTCTCAATTTGATCTCATAATGTAAGGTCTAATAAACACTTTTTTGCAAAAAAATAATTTTTATTTCATCTCCTTAATAATTCATGCAATAAGGGGTTAAAAAATGGAGTAATTTCTCCCGTTTTCCCAATATTTCCCTTCACTGCTCTGCTCATATTGATCGTAGCGTAATAAAAAGTATACTATAACCTGCCCAGGAGTATGAAGAATAATTGTGCCAAATTTCGTTAAAATCCGTCGTGTAGTTTTTGTTTCTATAACGAATATACAGACAGACAGACAGACAGACAGACAGACAGACAGACAGACAAAAATTTTACTGATTGCATTTTTGGCATCAGTAGCGATCCCTTATCACCCCTTCATAGTTTTTTTTTAAATATATTTCATGTACAGAATTGGCCTCTCTACAGATTTATTATAAGTATAGATTATATTATCTGTGTAGGTACCTACTTATTTTAAAAGTGCAACAGTAACTAGGTATATGTGATAATAATTGTCATGAAAAAAATGTTTGTATGGCGACTGAAAATATCCTGACAATATTACACAAAATCGTCGTAATTTTTGTACACATTTTACTATTATTATTCTCGTTTCTCCTCACTCTAACATTAACCTCTAAGTTGTCTACTTTATACAGGCTAAATAGCTTAGTATTCTACAAGGTAAGATTAGTGAAATTCTCAGTGCCCGAGTGCCTCAGAGTTTAGACCCACGAGAAGGATTTCACTCAAGAAAACGGGACACGGGTGAAATTCCTGAGGAATTTATATTTCTATTTTTTACTCTGCAGCCTGCAGGTTGTGTTAATGTTGAAAACACAGAAATATTGTGGTTGAAAATGATTCAATGAGTTGAAATACATTGAACATTTTGTAGATTATGTTCATAAGTATAGGTACATAGATAGTATATTTGTACATGTATTCATATCTGTTATATTTTATTACTGCAGGCTCTGTTTATAGAAACATTAAATTTAACGGTGTCATAAAACGTGTAGATATCTACATTATAATAAATATGTAGTTAAATATATGTACCTATTATATGTATAGGTATCTATTGTAATGAAGGGTGTATGTTTCTCATATTATGTAGTCACCTGACTATATGTATGTACTAGAAATATAGTATGTACCTAGGTCAAGAAATAAAATGTCCCTATAGTTATGTGAAACAAATAAGGAAATAACCTTTTTATTCAAATCCAACAACCTTGCATTTAAATTGAATAACCACGATTGTTGTAGATTGTATTGTTAACATATTTTTGTGGTAAAACCAACGTAAGTAGATATATTTGAATGATTTGATATAGGTAGATAGAATTTTAATGTACTTACCTAACTACTTAATATTTACGAACCTATAGTATTACAATATTATTGTAATACTGTGCCTTTACATTAAAAAAAATTACATAATTAATATTATGGTAATCTACGTCATGCATAGGTATCTAGATATTATCCAAATGTATATATTTATTATTTAATACCTATTTTTTATTTATTTATGGCGAATGAATGTATTTTTGACTAGCTTCCGCCCGCGACTCCGTCCGCGCGGATGTCGGTCTTCGCGTGGGTGGTTTAAGTATTTCTCCATTTTGAACTGGGAAGACGTTTCTCACTAAATTAATATTAGACCCGTATGTGACCGTGTGTTCGCGATTCTACAGAACAACGTCTATGGAGGAAACTGAAAAATTAAGATTTTTTTTTTCTACGTATTTTCCCAGGATAAAAAGTATCCTATTTTATGCCCAGGATAATAAGGTATAATTATACCAAGTTTCATCGAAATCGAACCGTCAGTTTTCCAGTGATGCCTTCACATACAGACAGACAGACAGACAGACAGACAGACAGACAAAAATTTTTTTAATCACATATTTGGGTTTGGTATCGATCCAGTAACACCCCCTGCTATTTATTTTTTCAATATTTTCAATGTACAGAATTGACCCTTCTACAGATTTATTATATGTATAGATAACACCCCAAAATGCACTATTCATGAAAAACATTTTTTTCCTAATCGAATCGTTAAATATTCTTCTTTCGTTTTGTTTTTGACAAAACAAAATTATTTAGCCTATTTTGCGATTTTACTACATGGACATAAGGTTTATAATAGCATTGACACTCATGAACAAAGACAAAATCAGCTGACTACTACAAATATTGCAATTTGCAACACAGTTGCAACTTGCAATCCTATTGCAATATCGGGTTCATTCAAATTTTAAAAGTTTTGTGTGTTTATTATTAATATTGTTCTAATGAAATAAACACGAATTTGCCGAAAATTATATTTAAACGAAACCGATATTGCATTTATATAATAAGCTCTACATATACAAAAAATTGTAATAATATTATCTCTGAGATCGAAAGCAAATAAATTTATCTATGAGAAAGTAAATATTTCTTTTTTTTAAGTACTCAAAAAGTATTTACCAGTACTACGACGACCTCACGATGCAGAATCGTGTGATGCACAAACACTCAACGACTTTTCATTACAAACACGATCAGAATGTAAACATTGGGTGATTACATGAATGACGGGCATTAATACATATTATGTCACGATCGGTAGAGAAAATAAATGAGCGCGAGACAGGTGATCTTATTACGCGGTAGTTAGAGAGGGAGGGAGGGTTTATGGTTGCCCTAAATTCGCGGTGTTAAGCCGCCGCAGCGCGAAAGAGCGCGAAGACAACAAGCGGACCGCGTCCGACTCACATCGCTACCGAGTTGTGACTATTCTATTCAAGCACTGTAGAATATCTGACGCCAAAGCCCAAAAGAAAGAGCCCAATTATCTATATAAACGTAGTATAGAGTACACACGCGTTTACTATGCAGTGACGTCATTTCATTCAAGAATCACCCGTAACTTTCATTGATTGTACGTCCCTGTGATCTATAACAGACGTCATACCTCAGATAATAATACAAGGTGATCAGTTGCGGCTGAGTCGCATGCATATTATTATAATATTTAATTAAAATTTAATATTTTTTTTATAATTATTAATTAGTATTAATACTTAATAGATAAGTATAGGTAATTTTATAGAAAGAAGCTCTTAATATATAAGATAGGTATTATAAGTTATAAGTTATAACACATTGTGACATTACTAATTAAGTAATTAGGTATATTTCTCAAAATTTAACATGAGCAATGAGCATTATTTATATAAAAACAACAATTATTTTGCTTGTTCAGGATTCAACTAAATCATTTTTTTATTCAACTTAACTTCTTTTGAATCGCCAAAGCCCAAAATACAGAAATAAATTAACTACAACCACCGTTTCAAAATGCAATTTCTACAAAGAAGAGTTGACAAGAATGCTTTCATTTCGGATTATATTAACGAATAACCATTCGAATTACCAAGTACCTACCTTCTCAGACTTAATAACATAACAATAATTTAAAATGTAATGTGGTTAATATAAGTTATAACATTGTGATTTAGGTAAATTCAACAATAGGGGTCTTGAAATTACGGTAAGTAAAATAAATTCATCATTGTAGTTAAGGTGATTGCTACGATCTGTTCCCAGCCAATGTCCCGCTAGATGGCGCTGAATTCTACATTTCTAGTTTATTTGAGTTTTTGCGTAATTGGAAAAGATTAAGGTCGTAGGAATAGTCATGGCGGTTACTGAATATTATATTTTATTGAAATATGTCATATCATTGCCTTAAAATCCACCCAATTCGGTAAAAAAATGCATTATAACATCTGTCATTGCATACAGGGTCGTTTACACACACAGACGTATACAAAAATGATAAAGATTTAAGTCTAGATGGCGTGAATGTAAAACAAGTAGGATTGTTATAAAAATAAAAGTTATATTTGTTGGCGTAAACTATTTTGTTGTAATTTTGGGAAATAAATAATGTCAAAATTGATTACAATAAAACGCAGTTTTATTTTATTACATTACACTATTGTTTTTTTTATCAAAACATGTATTTGAAGTAGCATATACCTATGATATAATATTATGCTAAGAATAATTATTCATACAACAACAAATCTAAAACACTATTTACTATGGAAAAAAACCAGGAAGGTGAAAAAGATATTTACGATTTCGACGCACTCGACTTTTAGTAAAATATAGTAGGTAAAAATTAAACAATGGTAATGTAAATTCTAAACAAACTACTACCAAAATACAATTAGAACAAAAATCATTTGACTTGTTTATTTCACCCAGAGGCCAGAGGCGGCTCGTGACAAAATTGTATAGGTGTTCACTTGAAATAAAACAACGAAAATACAATAGCGTTCGGGATGATTTATTACAAAAAAATGAGCACCACATTTTATAAATGTCTATAACACTAAAAATTACAAAGTACAGGCTATTTCAAAACGAATTCAATGACTAGGTATCAATAATTAGTAAATCACCGAATTTGCATTCGCGAGCGTAGGTATCCATAGTGTTTGTCACTGACGGTCACTGACCTCTATAACTTATAGTTATAGAGGTCAGTGGTGTTTGTTGTGTAAACATGTATGTATTTGAGTAGTTAGTAGCATATTATATTCTGAATTTCTGATCCATGCCTATTCACTCAAAACTAATAACACTAATGATTTGTAACAGTAAATTATTTCAATAGGTAGGTATTTGAACATTTCCCAACAAGACGTAAGAATAATTATTCGTAGGTATACAAGATACAATAACAAATCTAATACACTATTTATTATTTTATTATTTACTAGCGGTCCGCCCCGGCTTCGCCCGTGGTACATGTTTACGTTTTCTCTCCATAAGAAGTAATAGCTAGAGAGCTAGCGCAAAGCTACCTGTATGTATTTGACCAGACCTGGATTTTTGTGTGTTGATTCCCCTAATAATACCTACTATACATGAGATGAGGAGTCACTAAGCCCAGAGTGGTGGACGGGGCGCGCGCTTAGGTAAGACAGGTGGAAATTTTTGGCGAACTTTGAAACCATTTGACCACGTCTGCCATTTTGATATTTGAAAATAGATTATTATTACTATCGGAAAATAACAATGGCAGACCATTATCACGCGGATAACATTCTGGCAGACACTTATGAAAGTGCTGAAAAAAATACAATTTTGAAAGTATTTGACCAGATCTGCCATTCATATATTTTATTTATTAGGGTCTTAAAAACTTATTTTCGAAACGGCAGACATTTTCATTGCGTACAGACTTCAGCAGACAACAAAACTTTACAGACTTCAGCAGTCAACAAGACTTAGCTTCTACATGGTCAGATGTATATATGTATTACGTTCCCTGACCTTACATCAATGATTTACTTTATTAATGTTTTTATGGTCATTTACATTTAATTTTGAAAACTATGGAATAAAATTTATAAATTTGATGATACAAAACTAAATATACATTTGTAAAGAATCTCAAATATAAAGTTGTGTTGCAAATAACAAATCATCATTTAAATATTTAGTTTATTTCTTTATTTAAGAAACAATTAACAATTACAAAACAACATAAAAAACACGCATGCATTTATTGAAATGTTCATTCATCATCACTATCGTATGGCGTTGTGTGACTCGTCTTCATAATCCATTGAATCGGATTCTGTAAAAGTAAAACGTAAATTATATAATAAAAGAAATGAGTAAAGTCAAAAATAATTATTAAAGAGTTAATCATTATAAACTTACCTAGTAAGGCAATGCCTTTGATGTCGCACGATGCCGCCGCGCCGCCAGTGTAGGTACTTCTGCTGCTAGGGTTGCAACAAATGGGAAATAAAACAATTGTGATTATTACTATTATGATGTAATCATTTATTCATATGTACATTCAAAACAATTGCGATTATTAAATCTGATGTAATTATTTTTTCATAAATATATAATTATTATTAATTACATAATATATTGCACTGTGAAATATTTACGTATCACTTTATTTTTGATGTTCTTAATTGTCTTTTATAAAATTTAAGTGACGCATTCGCATTGGGATCAACAATCCGATAAGAAAAGAATGGAGACAACATATACATAGCTTTGATTTCAATTCTACAGATACAAAATATACAATCTATCTAAAATGATACAACGGATGTTTCCTGCGTTTTCTCGTCAAAATACCGAAACAACGTAATTATTGTATAGTAGTTGGGCGTGAAAGTAAAAAAACAAATGAAAAGTGTTTTCCATATGATTATTTATTAAATTTACGCGATTAAGAATAATTTCAACGATACAATTTAGTAACCGAGAATTCAGAGGATTAAAGAAAATACCTGCCTGATCATTTTATCAAACTCTAAAAGAATTATGGTTATTTCGCATCACTCGGTTTATTAGTTTGGTAATAATTATTAAAGGTACAACCCTAGCCATTGAGTCGAACGGTAGGCAACACAATATCGACTTTGTGCGGGTACATATGGTACATTTCTTCTTGCTGTGAAGCGTAATTATTATTATTAAGATTTTTTAGGCTATTTTGAATCAGCTGTTCTAATTTAATTCTAGAAATTTATTAAAACGTGATTTTTTTAAAAGTATATTATGAGTTTATAAATACCTCAACCAATAGTTATTGTGTCCTATCCTCATTTCTTTATATCTTGGTAGTTAACTAAAGTGTTAAATTTACATAACCTCAACAACAACATTTACACTGCCACTGCACTAAAACTAATATGGAATCCATCACACAGTCTATTGATCAGATGTTTGAAGTGTTTAACCACAGAATGGATGAGTTCCAAAAGGATCTCCAGACAATTTCAACAGCCCCAATGGGTAGCCCGTCTTCTAAATTAGCGTCTGACTTTACAGTCTTTCGCACATTTGTCTTGACATCACTACAGTGTCTACAGTCTGAGGTTATCCTCCTGAGTAACAAAACAAAAGTACCTACGACGGACGACCACGCTTCGAGTTGCCAAACACACAGCCAAACAACAATAATGAGTAATAAATTGTTTACAAAAAAAACAAGTTTTCCATTTTTCTGTATGAGTAGACAGAACTTCAAAACGCCACCTGCTACGGTTTATATTATGAACGATGGTTATAAAAATAAAAGTTATATTTGTTGGTGTAAACTATTTTATTGATCAATAATTTTGGAATTTAAAACTGTCAACATTGATTACAATAAAACGCAGTTTTATTTTATTACACTATTGTTTTTTTATCAAAACATGTATTTGAAGTACCATATAATATTATGCTGATCCAAGCATTTTCACTCAAAACTAATATCACTAATGATTTGTAAAAGTAAATTATTTCAATATACATTTCATAACCAACAAGTAAGAATAATTAATTATTATTCCTACCTACAACAACAAACCTAAAACACTATTTACTATGGGAAAATAACCAGGAAGGTGAAAAACATTATATTACCTATTATTTACGATTTCGACGCACTCGACTTTTAGTAAAATATAGTAGGTAAACATAATATTATGGTTTTGATTTTTGCTACTAGTATAAGAAAACTGCGTGTTCAAACTACTTGTTTGTCTGTCTGAAAATTCGGAAGTACTTTGGTAGTTTACCGATTTATAATAATATTGTATATATCGTTGTTTAAAAAATATTCAAACACAATAAAATATGATATACTGATTTATCACTGGTTTCAGTGATGAACTGATGAGTCAATGTTAGCCACTATACTTTCGTCATACGTGTGTATGATTGATGTGATTTGCAACGTGGTGATATTTCAGAAAAATCACGGGTCAAATTGTCCCACCGAAAATATAACTGCGTTATAAGAATAACTATACCTACGATAAATTATACATAATACAATATAGTCTCAAATGCATACTAGTGAAATATTTTATTTGAATCAATAAAATAAAAAAAAAATAAAAAATAATAATAATACAAAAATAAATTCACAACACAAGAAAATCCGCGCGCAAATCATAGCGCGTGACAATGAAATCAAGAACTTTCGAGCCGACGCGACGCGGACGACGAAGGAGCCTAACAAAAGTACCTACAATCATAGGCGGCTCGTGACAAAATTGTATGGCCGTGTTCACTTGAAATAAAACAACGAAAATAGGTACCTACAATAGCGTTAGCAGTACAAAAAAAATGAGCACCACATTATAAATGTCTATTTATACACTAAAAATTATAGAGTATTTCAAAACGAATTCAATTATTATTTAGCAATAATTAGAAAATCCCCGAATTTGCATTCGTGATCGTATTCATAGTGTTTGTCTACACTAATATTATAAAGAGGAAAACTTTGTTTGTTTGTTTGATTGTAATGAATAGGCTCATAAACTACTGGACATTTTACCAATGTTTGCAAGTTTGTGATTACTTTGATAGTTTACCGATTTATAATAATTGTATACTTATATCATTGTTTAAAAATATTCAAACACAATATGATATAGGTACTGATTTATCACTGGTTTCAGTGATGAACTGATGAGTCAATGTTAGCCACAATACTAATCACTTTCGTCATACATGTGTATGAACTATGATTGATGTGATTTGCAATGTGGTGAAATTTCATAAAAATCACGGGCCAATTTTTTGTTTTGAATCCCACCGAAAATACATATATTACTAATTGCGTTATTAGAATAATTAATTACTATACCCACGATCAATTATTACAATTTACAATATAGTCTCAAATGTATACTAGAGAAACATTGCAATTTGAATCAATTAAAATGCATAGCATACAAAAATAAATTCACAACACAAGAAATTCCGCGCGCAAATCATAGCGCGTGTCAATGAAATCAAGAATGTAATTTTATATCAAGCCGAACGCGGACGACGACGCCGAACTAAAGTACCTACAGTACCATTTACCTTCAGTGTACAATACAGTTTACAGACCTACGACGGACGAACAATAATGAGTAATAAATTGTTTACAAAAAAAAACATAGTTTCTAAGGTCATTAGTTTTATTTTATTGTTATTTTCTTTGAACGATTGGAAATGAAATTACTCAATTTTTACACAGAACTTTGATTTATTAGAATTATGCTCATTATGTATAAGATAACGAACGCGAATGCACGACATCTAGCGTCAATGTCTAAACATCGCCTTTCGTTTAGATATTGACGCGCTAGATCTGTAATAAGTATATAGTCTATGCGCTAGATGTCGTGCTTTATGTCGTGTTTCGCTTGGCAAAAGTCACGCACACTACTGTAGAAGTGTCAAATTTTTCCGGTATTTTACTGTTGTTTTTCTAAGTAAATATTGTAAATTATTGATTAAAAAGGTCGAACGCGCACACATTTCATTATAGAGAAGTGATAAAATGATTAGTTTTAAAGAAATAGTGTCTGTGTTAAGTGTTTAGAGGTAATCAAAAATGTATGGAGGGACGGTCGGAACATCAACCTTAAATGGGTCAACTGATTAAAATTACATACTTGTCAACTTTTATTTATAAATTTAAAATTCACTTTTTTTACCAGATAACATAAGGAACTAATTATCTTAAACTAGGTTTATATTTTCTGTACCTAATAATAATTTTAATTTTCAAATAGGTACAACCCGCGCGGCGCCCTTGCAAATAAGTATAATATTAGTAGCTTTCTGCCCTTAGCTGCAGCCTCGCCTCTTAGCTTTCCCGTGAGAATGAGATATTTCCCTGCATCAAAAAGTACCCATGCAGTCTCCATAAAGCTCCTATGACGTGTCTCCAAACACGAAAATCATAGCATAAATTGCGACGTGAAGAAATATAAAATATCACACTTTCTTTCATCAGAAAACCTTTTTATTCATTCATATTTCATACTTAGTTCATGTTTTCATTGGATTATCCCATTAGAACTTTAAAAATTAGGTACCATTAACACAGAATACCTACATAATCTATGATACATAATAATACTCCATTAATTTGAACTAATAAAAAGATGGGATAATATTATGATGGTTAGTTAGTGGTTAGTAACAATTTACAATATTCAATATATTAATAATTATCTGCTGGTTAAAATTTATTTAAAACTAGCTATCCCAGAAGACCCTGTTCTGCCTTTTTACGCTTTAGCAACATACAACTAGGTACCTACTTACTACCTATTTGGCGATTCATTTTAAATTTTAATTATTGAAATGAAAATATCTGTACCTATACGAACCTATACGAAATATGATGTGATAAATGAATGTATCATTCAAGCTGATAAATGCAGCTTAATTCTTCTAAAGCATTAAAACTATGCCTGGCCCATAATAAACTTCTAAGTTCTAGCCCCCCATGGTACGCCCGATATGACTTGTAAGAATTGGCCTCAAACTAAAATAATGTTAATTTCTTGAGTATGAGGCATTGATTAATTATTATTAGGTTACAGTTCTATAAATCAACAAACTAAAAATCATTAAAATCCGTTCAGCTGATCTTGAGCTATTATAAGTGCTGGGTGTTTATTTATTTATTTATTACACTTCATTGTACAAACATGAGTGGACAATGCAGTGTTATAATTATGGTGTTATCGTGTTACTAACACAGGCTGCAGGCACAACTTTATATTACCTATTTATAACTAGCTTACCACCCGCGGCTTCGCCCGCTTTGACTAAAACCTAATCAATTATTTACTAAAACCTTCCTCTTGAATCACTCTATCTATTAAAAAAAACCGCATCAAAATCCGTCGCGTAGATTGAAAGATTTAAGCATACAAAGGGACAGAGAAAGTGACTTTGTTTTAAATACTATATGTAGTGATGAAGCATTATTATTTATTATGTACGTTATATATTTTAAATACTACCTAGTATTCGTCTCACACACATCACGTTATACAAGCTGAACTAATGAATAAGTATATATGAAGTTCTTGCCTCACAGTCAAGTTTCACAGTACCTATCGTAAAACGCTTATTAATGAGCTCTCTCTCCAAGCTCATTGTTAACACGAGTATGAATCACCGTAATATAAAATACAGCAATCATTTTAATCGTAGTCTGTCCTACTTGCGCCCATGCAATTAGAAAGAGAAGAACCCATTATATCCACGCCACAGAGTAGCCGATGACGCATTGCATGCGGTTTTCTACACGTGTAAAAATGTAGTAAAGAAAATGTGAAAGGAATATGGAAACATTTAAAAGAAGGCTCAATATAACTTAATAACTTACGCATTTTAAATAATTTTAAATATTAATTATAAAACTAGACAGTCACTGGTTATCAATACCTATGTGATAAGATAAACCACAACGTTATTGTTGGAGCGAGCGTCTATACACGATACCAAACAATTTATGAAATATGTACTAGATTTCCGCCCGCGGCTTCGCCCGCGCTTTCAAAAGGAAAACCCGCATACCTAGTTCCCGTTCCCGCGGGATTTCCGGGATAAAACCTATCCTATGTGTTAATCCAAGTTACCCTCTATATGTGTGCTAAATTTCATTGTAATCGGTTTAGTAGAATTTGCGTAAAAGAGTAACAAACACACACACACACACACCCTCACAAACTTTCGCATTTATAATATTAGTAGGATAAGTAGGATAGGATCTACCTGTGGGATCTACGTTAATATTATATTTATCGTACAAAATATTTTTGCGGCTAAGCGCGATAGGTACTCAGTATAACGTATCGTATCGCACTATCGCTCGAACACGTTATGATTAGGTATCAAGAGTCAACTCACTGACCTTGGCGAAAAAAGCAGACGCAAGAAATGATCTTCGCGGCGACTACCGTTTGTTATTATTATAATGAAAAAAAAAAAAAACTACCATTAAATTTACTACCTATACCAGCTACCTACCCGCGTATAATATTAGTCGGTGGTTCCACAGATTACTAAATAATTTTTGTAGTAGGTACTAATACCTATCAATTAATATCTAAAATTTTAATTTGTAACCACTCACTCACCGACTCCGAAATTATTTCTTATTTTTTTTAAAGCGCTGTTAAAGCATTGATCCTTATTGTTATATGACCATGTTATGACTGATAAGCATGTTAAGTAATATTAGTAGTATGGATTCCCGGGTACTGCCTCACTCTATGCTGCCTCACTGTATGGTACGGTGAGGACGTGACTTGATTGAAAACCCCGACAAAAAAAAAAAAAAAAAAAAAAAAAAAAAAAAAAAAAAAAAAAAAGTTTGGACTCTTTTCCCA
>CAJQZM010031974.1:0-14108 GCA_907164665.1 Colias nastes | reverse complement strand
TTTTTTTTTCTCTTACGCTTGAGTATGCTCAGGAATAGAACCCTTTCATTTTTCAGGGTCTGATTCGATGTGGTTTAATTGTTATTAAATAAACAAAAATAATAATTAATAAATAATTATTAAAAAAAAATTATGAGGCGTGCACTTTTGGATTTTCCAAACTATTTTTAATTTTTGTGCTCTTCTAGATTGCGTAAAAAATAGATGCGATCTTTAAACAGACTGGACTCCTAATAGTGACTATTTGTAGCTATCATTTTGGTAGAAATTATGTCAACATAATTTAAAACTCATGCTGCCATATCTATAGAAATTAAAAAATAGTCTCTTTTTAACTTGTAGTAAGATACGGTATTTACAAATATATTTATTGAAAGGGCTACAAACTGAAACAATCGATATTTATTTAATGTGAATTGACATCACTTTAAACTTTTTTCTATACTACGTATATTTGTCATTCAAAATCTGTGGATGTGTCACCCGCTACTATCGATCCCCCTCAATACCCTTAGGATACTCGTAAACACGCTTGCTTGTGTGCGTGAGCCATTTCGGACGTTTTGTATGAAGTTTCCTTACTGTATGTATCTGTATATTGTGATATATTCTTGCTAACATGAAACATCACAAGTCTACCTAAAACAACGAAATCGTCAAACTTTACTTCATTTTTAACTATCTTCAACCCGCATAACTCGTATAGAGAACAAACAAACTATATACTAATCTAGACTAGACTATAATCTCTATACCAAATTTCATCTACACACGCGTAATCAAACATCCATTCAACCTTAAAACTTTCCCTTTCACACTAGAACCTATAACATACTAAGTACCCATAGTTAATACGCAAAAACACATGCTAACCACCTGTAGCAAATACCAAACAAAAAAAAACAATCCACATGACTCATATGTGGGTCACACAAAACGCCCGTGACCACATGACATCACCGGCATTGAGCTAACAATATGAACCAATAAATATGCTATTAAACCGTTGCTATGGTTACGCGATTAATCCGAACAGCGGCAATGAAAAGAGGGTGTGTTGGTACATTTTATAAAAATACACTTGTATTCGTATAGTGCGATGATGCTTTATATTTTTGTGTATTTTTGAACTTTTTGTGTAAAAATAACTATATCCAACTTTTCATTTTACCACTTTCTACATTTACCTAAGCATTTTAATTCACCCACTGGTTGACCACCAGTCCAAATCATAAAGATACAATTTTACTGTTTGATTTAATAAATATCTCTATGTAGCGTTTCGAATTATGTATTTCCGCGTTCTTTTAAATGAAAATATATGTGTTTAAAATTAAACTAAGTAATTCACAGATATCTATTAAACGCTCTACATAGTTAAAAACATCCACAATTCAATAAAAAAAAAACACACATCAACAAACTCTTATTATGTAAAACATATTCATACACCTTAGTCATGATTCTAAAATAAAAACTTTATATTGATAACTCGCCCCAATATCGTGCTATCTGGCTGATATACTGTAATCCTTTTAATCTCTTTATCAGCTACCGATTCCGGTAGATTAGAATGCACTTGTTGCAATTTATTGCTATTTGAACCTAGCTCATACCAAGTTTTGTTAGTTTCTTATAAGTCATCACCTCTTTTATAGAGCGATTGTTCCGTAATAATACTACTATTCTCTTATTTCAGTTGGAATTATGTAACCGGATAAAAAGTAGCGGATATATATAAAGATATATATCCGCTACGGCCTACGATATATTATTGGTTAGAAAGCTAACCAATAATATAACTACTATACAACATATTCCAACTGTCCATTTGAACAAGTTATGATCCAGAATTTTAATCTACAGATTAATAACGTAAGAAAAGAGTCATATGCTCCTGTTTTATCTCAAAGACTCGTTATTATTTGGTAAGTATCTTACCCAATAAAAACTTTTAGCCTTCTACATGTGGTAGTTACATAATATCTACAAGTGGTTTACAGCAAAATATTTTGTATCGTCTCTCGAGCCACTGAGATGACGTCAAACACCTTTATGTTAATACGACCGAATGAATATAAGGTCGAAATTTAAATATTTCAAGACAAAAGGATTTCTTTTTTAAAACATCGGTTAGGAACCTACAAGGATTAACTCTACTAAAAATATATAAGTGAGAAATGTAACAATTTGAATAGTAAAAAATTACATTGAAATTATCAACTAAAATCATGTAATGCACATGAAAGAACCATCCATAATAGCTAGTACATAATACTAGGTATGTTAAAACACTAATTAAAATTCAGTTCAACTTAATATAAGTACATATACCTACTTTAATCAACTGTACAATTTAATATCTGTATGTACATAACATTATCCTTACATTTTACTTAATTTTAATTTACCATTACATAGTAAAACACAGGCAAACAGATACTTTAAGAACATTAAACTCCATGTATCTAAACTATGTATTTGTGTTGTGCACACATTCCTCACAACAAGGTCACGGTCACACCGACCTTGCTTTGATAAGCGTCACGTCGCGTCGCGATTATAAAATGCAAATAGTGTAGAAACCGTGTTTTCTTGTACTTACATATAAAAGACTTGAGCTTGTGAAATTCATTATTTTTAGTAGTTTAAAACAGTATAATCATCATAGTATAATATCTAATTGTGATTTTGGTTTTAAAGCAATTTATTTGGACGTCTACACTCTATACTCTACAGTTAAATTAAACTATTTGCAGTATGAATGCATGTAGTTAATCTTTAGTAATAGAGTTTATTCGAATCTACGTTCAATCTAGATTCTAGAGCACTCATTCCTACGTCACTTTACCTCCCGTCACTTTAACTCGCGTCACTTTACCTCCCGTCACTTTAACTTGCGTCACTTTAACTCCCGTCACTTTAGCTCCCGTTACTTTACCTGCCGTCACTTTAACTTCCGTCACTTTACCTCCCGTCACTTTAACTTCCGTCACTTTAACTTGCGTCACTTTACCTCCCGTCACTTTAGCTTCCGTCACTTTACCTCCCGCCACATTAACTCCCGTCACTTTAACTTCCGTCACTTTACCTCCCGTCACTTTTGTCATTCGTTATTTTAAACTACATTTAAAGTTTCCCTTTATTATCTACTAGCTTACCGCCCGCGGCTTCGCCCGCTTTGTCTAAAACCTAATAAATTATAAACTAAAACCTTCCTCTTGAATCACTCTATCTATTAAAAAAAACCGCATCAAAATCCGTTGCGTAGTTTTAAAGATTTAAGCATACAAAGGGACATAGGGACATAGGGACAGAGAAAGCGACTTTGTTTTATACTATGTAGTGATAAGTATCTATTCCCTAAATCGAAATAATTTTGACTAACTTTCACTTTAACTTTAACTCCCGCCACTTTAACTCGCCTCACTTTACCTCCCGTCACTTTAACTCGCGTCACTTTACCTCCCGTCACTTTTGTCATTCGTTATTTTAACTACATTTAAAGTTTCCCTTTATTATCTATAAGGATCTATTCCCTAAATGAAAATAATTTTGACTTTAACTTTCACTTTAACTTTAACTCCCGTCACTTTAACTCGCGTCACTTTACCTCCCGTCACTTTACCTCCCGTCACTTTGACTCGCGTCACTTTACATCCCGTCACTTTAACTTGCGTCACTTTAACTCCCGCCAATTTAACTCGCGTCACTTTACCTCCCGTCACTTCAACTCCCGTCACTTTAACTCGCGTCACTTTTGTCATTCGTTATTTTAAACTACATTTAAAGTTTCCCTTTATTTATTCCCTAAATCGAAATAATTTTGACTAACTTTCACTTTAATTTTAACTCCCGCCACTTTAACTCGCGTCACTTTACCTCCCGTAACTTTAACTCGCGTCACTTTACCTCCCGTCACTTTAACTCGCGTCACTATAACACCCGCCACTTAAACTCGCGTCACTTTACCTCCCGTCACTTTAACTCCCGTCAATTTAACTCCCGTCACTTTAACTCCCGTCACTTTACCTCCCGTCACTTTACCTCCCGTCACTTTAACTACCGTCACTTTAACTTTACCCCCCGTCATCCAGGTGCATTTCAGCATGGAACGACAACGGCAAGAAGGAAGTGATAGATCTCTCTCGACCCGAACTATTGCACAGGACGGACTTCTTTCCTGGGTTGGGATGGGTTCTGAGGAGTGAAACTTGGGATATGCTGGAGGCTAAGTGGCCGGAAGCGTAAGTATAGCCTTAGAAACTAGAATATAAGTTGTTTTTGTATCTATAGCTTATATAGATTTTTTTTTTAATGTGTTATACATTAAAAAAAATTATTGTATTGCCACCGATCCTTGAAAAGTGTACAAAGTTTGAATTAAATCTGTCCGTTTTAAGTCGGAAAAAATCAAGTATACAAATGAAGTCGGTTACACAGTCCTAAAACATGTAATACAAATTCATATCCCCTTTTCTCTTCTAATACAATTACAACCTTACCCTTTATCCCTTGAACATTTCCATCATAATAAAGCTTAATAATAAATTACATTACAACGAAGATGTTTATGAGCGGCATGTGTCGCTTATTAAGAAATAATGCGGTGCTTTCTTTATCCATTGGGATCTATATTTATCATACTTTTATATTATACTAGCTTTCCGCCGGCCGCGGCGGCTCCGCCCGCGGTTTCAAAGAAAAACTAGCATAGTTCCCGTTCCCGTGGAATTTCCGGGATAAAACCTATCCTATATTACTCGTGGATAATGTAGCTTTCGAATGGTGAAAGAATTTTTAAAATCGGTCCAGTAGTTTATGAGCTTATTCATTACAATCAAACAAACAAACAAAGTTTTCCTCTTTATAATATTATAGTGTAGATTAAGAAAAGTATTTCGCACGACACACAAGTAAAGAATTATATACTCAATAAAAAAAATAGCATGTTACAAACAAAGAATTATATGTAACTTATTTATCGATATTTTTACATACGAGTAATACCTACGACAAAATCTTATACAATATAGTCTTATTGAAGAAGGAAGTTATCTTCGTCTTTGTTTGTAGTCGGGTTAATGAACCCAATCCAAAAAATGACAAAAAAGATTTAGGTTATACATTTTTGTCTCTATAACTTTACAAAAATATACAATAATTCTATATCATTTTCTTCCCAAATAGAATAAAATACACAAGCGAAGCTTATAAAAGACAAAGTAACAAACAACAGTTACCTCCTCACCAAAAGTACCCGCATATATTTATATTCCATCTACGTACTATGACATCACCTCCAACGTGAATATCAATGAAATCATTTCAGGTGCTTGTGCCACGTGGCGGAATAAAATGACATATAGAATTTCCCCCTTATTTAAATATAGGTTAGTTTTTATTCCTGACGTCTTTCTATTGATGATAATATAAAGGTGTTGGATTTTGTGGTAAGGAAAATGCGTAGTGGCGTAAAATCCCTATATCCTTTTTATACTTTAAAACTTCGCAACGGATTTAGATGCGGGTTTTTTAAAATAGATAGAGGGATTCAACAGGAAGGTTTTAGTATATAATTTATTAGGTCTTAGACAAAGCGGGCGAAGCTGCGGGCGGAAAGCTAGTAATTTCATATAGAAATGTACCTAATGCTAATGAAAAAGGATCTTATTGATCGCGCTTTCCTAACAATAATATCTACCATAATTCTCGTAACCATATAAATACTTAAAAAAAGACGTGTGGCACTCGGGGACTGCCGCGGTAAAGCTATTGCATGCTATGCCTTCAAGCCACACCTCCGCGCCCGTCGGAGTGGGGAGCGTGAGGTTTTTCGTTACTAAATTTCTGGATTCGGTACCCGCGCTCAAGGCCCGCGATAGAAGCTATGCAATAGCTTAAAAACATATTCCCAACAAGTTATTTACTGTTATATATAATATCGATAATAATATCCATTACAGTTGAAGAAACTCGAATCGTGAAACACGCTCAAGAATCATCTTGGCCAAGCGCGCACCGCGATTTTAATTTTTGCGACACGATTTCAAAATCGCGCTGTAGAAAATCGCAGAGAGTACGGTGCGCGCACAGCGATAATTTAATAGTGATCCTTACTCACTTTCATCATGGATTTCATACAAGTTGCTTGTCTTTATTTACTACTTCGGAGGATAAGAAGAAAAAAAAAAGAAAATTCATCAATATTGGACTCATCCTTTTACAGCAGATAGAATTGTCAAAGGTTTCTTTTATCAGAAATACAATGAACTTCGGATGTATCCCAAAAAATTCTTTGGCTATTATAGAATGAAAATTCCGCCAAAAGGCCTTCCTTTGTGCTTTTTTATTTTATTTTTTTTTATTATTGTAACCTTTATCTATATTTTGTTTCTTGCACAATAAAGTGTTAAATAAATAAATTCAAACTTTTGACAGATTACTGAGTTTATGTTTACCAAACAGTACCTATACCACAACGATGTTTACTGTTGGACAGACGAAACACAAGTGAAGTGCCGGCCGGGCCCGAGTGTGCGATTTTATTATCGCAGTGCGCGCGGTACCATACAATTTCATATTCTGCATTTCATTTTCGCGACAATCGCGTCGCGAGTAGTCGCAGCAAAATGTGACAAATCACAATTTTAAAATCGCTGCGATTATTTAAACGCATGTGCGCGCACTGTCATAGTACAGGCACACCCCGGACACTCCATACAAAATTATCGTTTTGACAGTCACACTGTAGAAACTGCAAATGTGTGTGTTAACGCTTTATGGTTGGCACATTTGTGACTAGCGTAAAAAAAATTCGCGTTTTTCTGATGAAATACATCCGTAAACAGCACAATATCTAACCATTTTCTACGAAAAACGATAATCACAAATCCAAAATAATAAAATTACTTTAAGTCAATTTGATTAATGTTGTCAATCTTCGTTGCGTATCGTCCTTGCGGGAAATGGGTACCATAATATGGCTGATCGTGCGGGTTGAGGTAAGTGTTTAATTTTGGCGGGGGGCGGAGAGTGTCCGTTCTGTAGCGTTTAGCTACTATTATGTATTCTGTGGTACAGGTAAATTAGCTTGGAGAAATTTTTGCATATGTAGTGGTGTGTATATTACTCAGATCTTAGAGCGCGTTTCCACTATATCGTTCTGGCCTATACAAAAATGTTTCGATATCCTAACATTACTATTTAATTTTATACTTATTCCTAGCAACACTTTTGTTTTCAATAAAAACAACTTTTAATTTGAAAGAAAATGGTTTTGACTTTATAAAAAAAATATATCATTCAATTTCACGTCCTTGAGCAAACGACAAGGCGACTACCGTGAAACAATAAAATATCGTGTCCATTATAATTTGTTTCATAATTAATATTTGACCATAATAATTACGAAACAAAACAAATAAATAAATCGTCACTTGATAGTGGAAAGTGGAAACACGCACAAAACCAGAATAAACCAGTTTACGCTGTCCGCAGGTGCCAAATGCAGTTGTTTGGTACCGTTAGAACACACATTTCATTCAAAAATTATAATTATTATGTACGTAGTTTAATTGATAAAGGAGAATGACCACGGGTGGTATCGGTAAAAAAAGGAGAATGACCACGGGTGGTATCGGTAAAATTTGAGTTGTGCCACGTATTCGTGATATTGTTAATTCCTATTTGTATTTATAATGATCATATGTATCACTATTAAGTCGTAATTATACCAAATAAATAGAAATAAAAGTAAAAGTTTTTGTTTTGACACATATATCTATCTCTCTTGCAAGCGTCCTGCGTCATATGTCATAGTTTCTATTTGAAATGAATCTTGAATGAATGTGTTCGACGCTAAGGTTCGACGCAATGTTCGACGTAATTTATTTTGAAATAGGTAATGTTTATTACGATTTACTTTTCACATTTGTCTTGTAAATTAAAATATTACCTATGTAATAAATGTAAAACTTAACGTTCATCGTTAGTTTAAACTCGATAAAGTATTTTTTTGAAGTGTTGAATAAAACTATTGTTTTATTTTTATTGTCGCGAACTGCGGCTTATTTATATAAAAACTTTAATCGTTTCTAAAAGTACTAACATCAAGCTTTAAATTGAGCTATATTTCATCTTGACACAATAAGTTTGATTGCGATACCAAGTGCCATAGTCACTTGGGCAATCTTCTTTTGTATTTGTTGATTGTTGTTATTATTTGTTATTATTGTTATAATATTTGTTGAAGTGTTTAATTTGTGTGTAAGTGTTGTAACTTTGTATTGTTAATTCAAAATGGCTCCAGTGTTAAAACATGGTCGAGGCAAGCCTTTGACTTCTCAAACTAAAGAATTAAACTTTAAATGTCGATTCTTTTTCAGGTTAGTAAATTTTTCATTTTAGTAACATTGTCATTTTGTAAAATCATGTTCATTTTGTAAAAGTTATACGTATGTTAAATGTGTAAATATTAAATTAAAGTCTCATCTTTTTCAGAGGAGAAACACATATAAGTAGTTTAATTTAAAATCCCATATTTATATAATATATATATATAAAATAAAAACTAAAAATAAAATGTTGTTTTATTTTATTTGCTGACCATACACTACTACAAACGCAAAAATTTCTCCAAGCTAATTTACCTGTAACTCATACGTTGTAGTTCTGCGATAAAATAATCACGCTGCATAAAGTCGTGGTGCGCGCTAGCTCTTAGAGATCACGACTCTATTTACAAGGTAAAAACGAAAAATACAAAATATATTTTGCCTTTACCAGGAACTCTGTATATTTATTAATATTTATTTATGAGGCAATCTATATATGGAAATTGTCGTTAATTTGCGTGTTATTTGATTTCCTTGTTTAGAGTTATACAGATAAAAAGTGACGTCACATTTTTTTTTTCTATAACAATTTTTTCTATCCTAGCTATTCTGTATTCATTTTTCACCCAAAATTCATGTTTCATCCGGGGACAAAACTACGAGTAAAATGTCTAAATTCTATAGATTGCGTTAATCTGGCCTATAAATTAAACTCTACCAAGTACCAAGATTCATCAAAATCCGATCAGTGATATTGGCGTTATTCAATCTTTATATTGTTACTAGCTGGCCCGGCGAACTTTGTACCGCCCAGTCAATGAATGTCGTGTTACCTTTGGGCTTGGAACTAATTTAGGCTATGATGAACGGAATACAATGATACAAAATAAATATAGATATAGGTATAATGGCTTTTTATTTCGATGAATAACACATATAGAAATAGAATAAAAAAATAATTACTTAAATACTTCATACCTACACGTGTCAGAGAAAAATTACCTATTGAATTAAACTAAGTACGTTTTGCAGCCTGGGATGCACTCGAATTAACTCTTTTCGTTCTTTAACTGGTGTCGACCACAAATCGTTTCCTTTCACTTTAATTATGATAGTTCTACTTCTACCACTATCATCGGGCGACCGACGATGATACAGTGGGTAACCATCGTTACCTGTGATGGTCTTTGCCGTCAATTTTCGTGGATACCTTTTGGAACACTCGCTGTCAACCATGCATGGTGATTGGCGGTTGATGATGCCACACGGTCCATGAATCATATATTCGTGATTAGAACATCATGTCATGTCGTTCTGGATCGGTTACAGGATTAGCAATCCCCGCACATACAATTTTTATCCGCCCGAATTCTTTCGACTAACCAAATTAAAATGTGTGCATGCTGCAAGCCTTATTTTTGTCATTCGATTGAATACATCCATCATTGAATAATCCCAAAGATGTGTTGCTTTTGTAACTCATGATCGGATTTTTTGCTTAAAAACATGTGTGGTAATGTCGAGCCGATCACTTGATATATTCTGTCCGGGAAGCAGCAGTTGAATAATTTCCATCCATTTCGGATTACATGTAAATGTAATGAATAGATCTGGCCGACCATAATGACGAAAATATTATGTATGTCATTGCATCTTGCGCATATTCATGACCTGTGTATGTCGCCGGTAAAATAGTAAACAGACCAACATTTTCTGCATCTTCTTCTCTGTGCTAATTGCATCGCGTAAATGGATGTAATCTTCAAAACGCAATTTAGCTTGGTTCGAACCAATGAATCAGGGGCTCCGTTTCAATTTTAAGGTTATATACATAATAATACTATTATGTCAACGCAATATTGTTGAAGCAGTCGACGAAATTGCAACAAATTATAATTGTCAGAATTTTTACATTTTTATAGAATTTCTTTTTAATAATTAAGCGAACTAACCTTCTTGGTTAGTTTCCTCACCAAAAATACCTTATTAATTTCTGAAAACACGCGTAAACACAATCATTTGAGGAATTTTTATGTATCTGCTTTTATTGCACTTTTTGATAATTGATTTTAAAAAAATACAAACAATATTTATTCACCCTTTTTACTTTTTAATTATTTTACACATAATACATTTTTGAACGCATGAATGTCAAACATTATTTTCCGTATTTGACAGGATTGACAACTAATGATTGACATGTACGAAAATCAAAATTTTGGGAAAATATTTATTCGTCTAGTTTTTGTTGTTTTTATGATTTATTCTGCTATTCTGGGCGGTGACAAATCCAACAAATCCAAAACCATGAAAATTGGTTCAGCAGATCTCGAGTTATAAGTGTTGGAACATACAGACTTTCTTTTATATATATAGATCTATAGATAATAGCATCTAAAATCATCTATTAGTATGAAAGATCTTCTTTTCATACGTTTTTCCTCTACTATCTTATTTATACTTGTTACAATCTTTTCCTATTTAAATAAATCAACAACCACGTTAAAACATACATGCAAAATTCGTATGTATATTTCATCCCAATCCATAAGCAATAAGATTCCCAAGAATTTCGACCACCGGGCGCTCCTAATATAAATGAAAGCGTAAACATCTCAAAACTAAACATTAGTATATCATTAAACTAACTAATTAAACTCTACAGACATTAATTGCAAGTCAACAGAATCGGGCGTGTTGCCAGGAGAAATTTTATTCAATTTTATTAGCCAATTGTAGCTGAATAAATTCAAATTCCGGGATTTTATTTGCTACGTGACTCAATGATTTTCATATCAATGTATATTTTTATTCTATCGTGAATTTGTATTTTTCGCTTGATAACGCTTGAATTTAAATATTATCCTCTTACACTTTTTCCTGATTGTACTACAAATGCGGAATGATATTTATTTTACCTTCTTACAAATAAAAGGGAAAAAGACTTATTGAAGCAATTTTTGACGTGACAACGTCTTATAATTCGATAGAGCCGGCTGCACGCACTAAAAAACATGACTCATGCGGCGTTACCTCGCTCTGAGGCGTTCCATGTAAGGCTTGAAGTGCAAGCGAGAGCGCGGAACGAGCGACAAAGAAGCACAATCGGACGTTGTCACGTTCAACTATCGTCAGTAAACCGACTTTACAGACAACCAATTTTTTTTTCCATAGTATAGTTGACAACGAAATAAACTGTAGTACATAATATTATAATGTACAACACACGTTTCTTTTTATCCATCCAAAAGCAAAGAAACTGAAGATCTACCACAGAACTGTCATGGGTACAACCAAGGTAATACAAATAAAACTCCAGGCTGACATCTCAACCATTTCAATACGAGAAAATAGTTATATGATGGTTGTGTGCACTCTTTACGCCAAGAACATATAATATAATTGTTAGTTATGTTTGTGTGCTCTATTTGTAGTTACATAGAGCACACACACACACACACCCACAGAAATATAGCTAGGATTTGGTTATGTAATGGTTGTGTGCGTTCTATTTGTAGTTACATAGAGTACACACACACACACACACACACAAACATAGCCAAGACATCTGATCGCGAGTCGCGAGTCGCGACACTCCACAGACTGGTTGTCGGTCATGGGAACTGGTTTCCGCGGCGCTTACGACTCGCTAGGGCTGCCTCTACTTAGTTTTAATATAGTAAAATAAAAACCGCAGAATTATTTTGTTTCTATGTGAGTCAGATGTGGTTTATTTTATTCATCGACATCGTTATCAGCCTATTTCGTTCCCACTACAAGAACACAGATCACAAACCACTACGCTCGTTTAGTTTAGTCATGCTATTTAACATACCGGTTTCATTATGTTTTCCTCAATAAAACGGAACAGCAGCGATGTGAAAGATGCACAAATAAATTGAAATTTATATTAAAAATTCTTACAAGCTCGTTTAGATTCAAAGTTCAAACGCATACGTTCAGAAGCCTAAACGAGCCAACATCAACACCTACAACACATATGTAGAATATTTTTCATGAAGTACGTAACTCTTGTCTAACTAAGCGAACAACAAATTACATTTATTAACATCAATGAAAGTTATACATACGTTGAAAAGTAGAATTAAACTTTAAAGAGAAAACAAATACATTCTACAAACTTGAACCGTTCAGCCCTGTGCACGCTATGATTCACGCATCACAATAAATAATTTAGATGAAATATAAATTGCTATGAATCACACTGACCGTATTTATATTTCGTTTTCACAATACTACCAAGCAGTTACACTAGTATAATGGTCCGGGAAACATGTGCCATACGCGGTCTAGATTCTGTTGAGGAAATAAACGAATGTTTGATTGGTAAATGTTAAAATAATAAAGGGTTGAAGTTAGTGCGTACAGTCAGCAACGTTAATAAAGACTTGATGTACAGATGGCAACAAAAGTTGAGAATTATGTTTTGTGATAAATGAAGGAAACATGTTTATCGATGGAAGGGTATATACTGTATAACGATAAAGTCTTTTGTTCATAACTCGTAATACACTTTTTGCTACATTTAAGTTGGTAGAACGCTTTTTAGCCAAATTAGGTACGTTTAGTATTTGCCATTATTCATATAAATTACTTAATACACACGAATTCAACATGACTAGCGATTAATTCTTAGAAAGCATACTGTTATCTTTAAAGATAACACAGATAGTGTATTTTATAAATAAATATATTGGATTTCACTTCACCATAAATAGATTAACGTAACTATTTGGAATGCGGATGAGAGATATTTATAAATGTAGCTGTTTTAGTTATAACAAGGTACTAGGTTCGATACACAGTGATAATAATGTTTAGGGAAATAGATAATTAAAAGAATATAATGAAATTGGCTTATAGGCCCCCTAAGATTGACCAACTTTGCTACAGTAGTTAGAATGTGAACTTTTCAAGGTAGAGAGACTGATTTTATCGCCGTAGAAAATGAAAAATAATAACAGGATAGAATCATTATATTCCAACTTCTAAGATATCAATGGAAAAGATGTATTTGCCCCATACCCCAAAAGGCGACACAACACACTGGCGCAAACCAACTTCACTTTTATCTATGCATCAAGATTTAAAGATAGCAATACCATTAAACATTCACATCATCGTTGTTAATTACAAATACAATCAGACCAAGATCTTAATATAGATCCGTTTCCATTCTCCTTTGTCATTTACGCTTACTTAAGCAAACAGGTATTATTTTGTACACACAATTATTCGAAATTAGTACGCATATATTTTGGCATAAATTAAAATTTTATAAACAATGCATATAATTTCAGAAATTGCAGCCAATATAAAAAAATGTTCTTGAAGCAATTTTTGAATTTTAGAGAGAAAAAACGTTAACTTTTAGAGTTCAGCTGTTGACTTTTGTAAAGGCATAAGTCACCAGCTGAACACTTAATTACCTACCTATATCCAAAAGAACTTAAAAAGCCATTCACATCTCCAATCTCCATATATCAAAGACAAACACTTTCACAACCATACTAACCCTATAATTTACAATGTCTATCAAAAATTTCAAACAGAACAAAGCAACGGGTTAATAACAATAGATATAAATCAGCCGAGTCATCAACGGACAACGTACGAGAGAAAATGTCGCATGCTCTAAATATAACCGCCATGACACAATCCACTCTGTCTTGAACTTTAGCCCAGCCCATATTCGTAGAAATCCTTTAAGGCTGCGTATAAAGCCAGAGAATTTCTACGATTCATGGGCCC
>CAJQZM010031972.1:0-14393 GCA_907164665.1 Colias nastes | reverse complement strand
GGTTACCAAGTGTCCCCTAGGGATCAACTCTCCCCAGTTTCCCCTATATATCACATGTTACTATTGCGGGGTGGGCCCAGACTCCATACATTTGTTTCCCATTGTCCTTTGTTACCAAAATGCACTTGACAAATATAAATCTTCTATATATGTACCTATGTATAAAAAAGAGTCCCAATTTCCCTTGGTCACGGCATCACGCGTGAACGGGTGGACCGATTTCGGTAATTCCTTTTTTATATTCCTTTAAGTACGAGGATGGTTCTTATGGAGAGAAAACATGTATCATGTACCATATACCATGGGCCAAGCCGGGGCGGACAACTAGTATATTATAAAGTACGAGGATGGTTCTTATGGAGAGAAAACATGTATCATGTACCATATACCATGGGCCAAGCCGGGGCGGACAACTAGTCACTATCATCACTACATAGTATAAAACAAAGTCGCTTTCTCTGTCCCTTTGTCCCTTTGTACGCTTAAATCTTTGAAACTACGCAACGGATTTTGATGCGGTTTTTTTTAATAGATAGAGTGATTCAAGAGGAAGGTTTATATGTATAATAACATCCATCAAATAGTGGAGAAGTACTGTTATTTTTGAGGTTTCTAATGTGATGTCGTAAAAAATTACATTTTTTTCCGCTTACATTGCAAACGCAGGCTGTACCCTACGAGTTTTATCAAAATAATGTACTAAGTATTATACACATTGAAAAGGTCTACAGAAAAGTCCGCGGTGGTATATGTCTATCTCTTATGGATAACCCACAATAACTTTTTTTTGTCATTTACTTTTTACGACAAATAATGGCTAATTTTCGAAGCGATTTTAACCAATACAGCATTAATCCATATCCAATTAAATACCTTGAATACATTGTTCATTAAATATAGATCTATATGGCCCTTTACACCGTATGATTTAAGTGAATATTTTCGAAGATATTACAGATTTAAAAATTGCGGGACGTAGCGTTTGCGGCGGCACCGGCCGGCCGCCCGGCTATATATTTTATACCCGTGCGAAGCCGGAGCGGGCCGCTATGTTTTTATATACAACGTTCACAGTTTTTCTGTAGTGTATTTTAGTATCAGCATTGCACCCGTGCGAAGCCGGGGCGGGTCGCTAGTATATTATAATTATTTATTTGATTCATCCACATAAACAATGAAGTTAGTTTCTTAGGTCTTGTAAAATTGATTGATCGAAACTGAATAGAACTTGTTACATAGACAGATTAAATTATCTTTATTAGCATAATATTATAAGCCATAAGCAACGGCCACAAGTAGCTATGATTTTTATCGGACTAAGTATAGTTAGTTACCATGTAAAACGAAATTTCATTCGCCTTTTCGTACGGATTTTGCCCCTGAGATCAGTGAATAGCCGCTTTTAAAATATACCATGAAATCAGATATACTGTTCACTTTAAATTCCAAACACTACAAAAAATGTTACAAAAAACATCTACGCACCTGGCATGGTACGAAAATTTTAAATTATTTTATAATAATTTGGCATTTTATGGTGCTTTACTATATGCACAACTATATGTTTGCGACGCATCGAGGCATGATTCCCTTACACAAGGTTTTTGTGGATAATGTCTGATATAACAATTTTAGGTTTTGGTGGAAATAATTATTCTAGGTGTGTTATTATTTGCTTGTAACTTCAACCACGTAGTACCTACAATACCTATTATAAACGTCTCGTTTTAAGTAATTAATAGATATATACAAATATTCTCTTAAAAAGAAAATAATAAGTAAGTAACAACATTCTAAGACATCAACTTTTTTCATTCATGCATACATAGGTATTTGTTTTTATCTAAGAGTATTATAAGAAAGTTGATTTATTACATCTTCTCCCAGTACAGAAAGCTACCAATAATTTACAGCAAGTGATTGCAAGTGGCACACATCAACTATGTGAATGCTGTTGGAAGTTGAAACAGATTATAAATAGTTTTCTTACAGATGTAGCAAGAAATTGTTGTGCTCGAAAGTATTAGAAATTGAAAATGAAATCGATATTATTTATAAATAAAATAGATCTAGATAAGACGGTTTGTTTTTAAATCGAATTTTAATGATTCGAAACTGAGACGGGTAAAAAGGCAGATGTAAAGAAAAATAAAGATTAAGATAGGAACAAAGAATAATAGAAATGTTTACAGAAACATCCTTTTCTGGAGGTCACAACTCACACGGTCACACCTCATAATTAGAGACCTTATTGATTTTAATTTTTATCCAAAGAAGTTATAATTTTTGCCTAAATATTATGTCAAATTGCATTTACACTTTACAGTATGAGAAAAAAACTTGATCAATTATTTGAGTGAACGGCAGATTCAACAGCAAACCTGCTCTCATTATAAACGTATTTTTAACGTAATTAAATTGCATTTAACAATAAAACGTAATGTATATCCAAACATCGGTGATAAAAAATCAATTATAGTGATCGGGTGAAGTAACGAGTCCGGAAATCGTCTCAGATTTTGGAGCGAAACGATGATGTAACTGGTTGCCATCTGCATAATTTGAATAGGGTTGCCAGTGTCAATAATTTAATTAAATTTATTTATCTATGAAAATATAGCGAGCCGTTACTCACGTGCAATTAACAATATCAGATAACTGCTGTGTGTTATATAATTTTCATTATCATATTGTAACTCCATGGTAGTTTTATTCCGGGGAGGAAAAATTAGTTTAAATTATTTTAACGATGTACCTTCCAAAGTCATGCAAATCTGTTAGGCGCTTCATACATATCATCGATACAAACAAACTAAGCTACTATGACTATAATTAATTACGTAATACATATTATGTGCCTTTTGAAAAAAAGGCATACCTACTTCTTCATAATACTGCTTGAGAATAAATTGAACCAAAATAAATAAAAGCAACAGAGTCTGTTCGCGCCACCGGATGGCAAGCGATCACCACCCACTGACATCCGCGATTATAGCATTATAAAATATGATTGTCCCTCTAGACAAGTCAACAGCCGTAGTATACAGGGTGTAATCGTTAAGAGGAGGCTCCCTTTCTCATTTCTGGCACTGAGAGACCGGTTACGGTACTATAGTCCTTTTCAACTAGGATGATTCCTGTGACATATCGATTGTTGACACGTGTAGAGATTGCCTTTACTGAAATCGTATCAATTGTTTCCGATAATCGATAATATTTTATATGGAAATGAAATCGATTTGAATAAAGGACCAAAATTAATTATTTCGGCATTTCGCCAACAATTAACTAAGGAATCTTAGCAAACAACAGCGACAAAAAGTGAACAATAACAATTAGTAATAATAACAGAATACCACGTAAAGTATCAATATAAAAATGCATCTTGTATACAAAGCTGACGGACTCGTACAGACGATTGACGCGATTGACAAACGATCACAAGATGGGCGTCGATTATTTGATTTTCCAACTCTATAATTTTTCAACGTTCGATTTCATGTACACGAATTGCGTAGGTATTATTTTTTTGTGTTATTTTATTTTATTTTTCGTTATATTAAACTAAACAATACTGTTTTTGTTTTAGTAGCTTAAGATGTTTAATTTTTATATTTTTGGTAATAACGCCGCCTTAAAATAAAAATATTATGCATTAAAATTATTTTTGCTTTTTAAACATAAAATACGTAATTCGGAACACAATGAAGTGTCACAGGAATCATCCTAGGTGAAAAGGACTATAGACGCTAATACAGCCGTAATAAAGTTGAATATCGCGTGCGCTCTTTGATCGCGTTCGAGCTCGAAAAGTAAGTCTCGATTCTTATTTCGTTTATAACTAAAGTAATAATTGATCTAGAGAAAAAATATCTTGGTCTTCAATAGTAAACTCTATTTTCTTACTGTTAACATTTATTTTAGACATAAAGTCCAAGTAAATCTTAAAAAAAATGTAATAATCCTTAAAAAAGGCATCATTTTTGAATAAAAATTGAATCGAGCGAAAATGTTACAATTATGTTTCTGTCTTGTACATCGAAAGAAAAAGACCCAATAAATCATATACTAAATTTCCATTTTGATTGTATGTGTGACTGTTTCAGAATATTGATGCAAATTCACATAAAATTTAGGGAGCTTGCCCTTAAGTGTGCACAAGCGATTATTCCGTAACTATTGCAGATACCAAAAAACTTTAAACTGATATCGAAAGTACTTAACCTAATGAGTAAAATGGCAATAATAAATTTTTAAAAATAAAACGAGAAATATCCAATAATGTTACATTAAACGCTCCCATACATTTTATTTCCCATACATTTTGTATTCATAGCAGATTTTCGAAGTGATGTCCTCATTGTGCAATACAATGAGGAGCTCTATTTACAGTTTCTAAATGAACTTCCTTTCAAATTTGCGAAGTAATTAAAGCAGAAAACCAAAAAAAAGAAAGAAAAAGCTAAAATCTTTCATATTAAATGTACTAGGTTGATCCAAAAGTAATGTTAATTGGGTATTTCCTGTGCACATAAAAATATAAAATAAATGTTTTTTGCTTGCTCATGTATTCACTAAGTAATCACAAAAAAATCATATCAACAGGCCACGTTTCCAATTATTTACATTAATTTGAATGTGAACCGTGCGTGCCAGAATGTTTCCCGACGAAAAGAAGAAACAACGATTCGACATGTAGAGGGTAAATTTCTAAATTTTTAATGATATCAGGATAATTTTTTGTCACGTTTTGTGATCATGGACGTTACCCGAGTTCACCATGTTTATGCTGAAACCAAAAAACAATCAATGTCCTGGATGCGAGCTTCCAAAGTGACGATGAAGAAATTCAAAGTGAAAATCAGTAGGTTAGATTAAAGCGGTAGTTTTTTGGGACGCTGAAGGAATAATTATGGTGGAATATTTTAAAAAGGTAGCCACTGTATTGGGCTCTTACTAAACAGACCAAATTAAAAGATTGCGGTAGGTTAGTAAGGAAAAGAAACATGGCAAACTGCGGACCTGAACGCTGTTTCACCAAGACAACGCACCAGATCACAAAGCGTCAGTTGCGATGGCTGCCATTCAAAAATCGGCATTCCAAATGCTTGAACACCTACCCTATTTTTTAGATCTAGCTCCTATTTACTTTTATCTCTTTCCTCGGCACAAGAAACACTTTCTTAGCAATAAATTATTTTAAGACGACAGCGAAGTGATGGCCGCGTGGAGGGGTTTTTGTGGATGAAGTCAAAGTTTTTTTTTTTAAGTTTAGGAAAAAAAATATTGAAGTATATTTTCTAGTTAGAAGACTATCTAGAGAACTACATAATTATTATAACTCTAATGACCTTGTTTAATATTGATTATCATTACTTTTGGATCAACCCATGTACATGGGATATTCGTATCTCATACTAAATGTATGGGAGGGTTTCAAGTTAATTTTTTAGATATTTCTCGTTTTATTTTTAAAAATTTATTATGGCCATTTTACTCATTAGGTTAAATACTTTCGATATCAGTTTAAAGTTTTTTGATATCTGTAATAGTTACGGAATAATCGCCTGTGCACACTTAACGATTACACCCTGTATATCTGTCAACTGTGTCAACAGGATGATTCATACGACTTTCTGATCTGAAAAGTGTCGGGATTTAAACTAAAAAGCTTACTTGTAAAAATTCTATAGGCACTTACTCTAAATTTTCTCTTCACTCTCTTGTTTCTTTGCTTTTTCCCCTTTTTTGAAATTTTAAAGCAATTTCGATCCGATGTGAAATAATTTTTTACGACATTAACACAAAGTTTTGGCTTGCATATTTTATCATACACACAAAATAAAATCTATACATATAATAATACTGTAAGTAGAAGGGTCAATTCTGTACATTGAAAATATTGAAAAAATAAATAGCAGGGGGTGTTACTGGATCGATACCAAACCCAAATATGTGATTAAAAAAATTTTTGTCTGTCTGTCTGTCTGTCTGTCTGTCTATATATGCTGACATCACGTGAAAACTAACGGTTCGATTTCGATGAAACTTGGTATAATTATACCTTATTATCCTGGGCGTAAATTAAGATACTTTTTATCCTGAAAAAATACGTGGAAAAAAAAATAAATCTTAATTTTTCAGTTTTATCCATAGACGTTGTTCTGTAGAACCGCGAACACACGTTGCGTTACCCACAGTGGATTCTTTTTTTTTATAAGATGTCATTATCAGAGTTACTCAAAATGGAGAAATACAAATAAACCATCCACGCGAAGACGGACATCCGCGCGGACGGAGTCGCGGGCGGAAGCTAGCAATGAAGCTAGTATATAGATTTTGTCAAATATTTTTTTCTGGCAACCCTACGTATCACCATGGCGATCCACTCTGCACAGAATAATTGCCAGCTATACACAAGTGTTATTAACTTGTAACACTGGTCGTTTCCGCTCGCACTTGATATGTGTTGCCATTTTATTTGATATATCATTATTGTATTGTGACATGTGATTAAAATTGAAATAAGTATACTTATTTATAAAAGCTGAAATGACTGTCCATATTTTGTACAGCACTGAGTGTTATGAACTGTTTGTGTTAAATTATTACACTTATATTTTATACTGGAAATCTCGTTTACTTAGTAACTGAATTAAAATCATTTTATAACTCTGCGTGACCCATTTAAGACAAATTTATAAGAATTAATATAGGAATTAATATTAAGAAGAATTAATAAGAATTAATATAATATATATTAAATTATAGGGTAATATTTAATACCTACCATATCACAAATGGAAATGTGTATAAAGGATTAAATAAGCCTGAAGCCATTATTGATAAATCTCGTTGTAATAGGAAAGCTTCAAAACATCTTATTTAGGAGTACCTACCATATACATCAAAGTTTCAAACATGGTGATGGACATATTATGTATATTTATACAATGTTAATAAAAGCAAGCAAAGCCAAATAAAAATTCAAGCATCTTGTCACACACAATAGAACATTTCAAAACCTTCCATGAGGTTCCTTATCGTTGTAAAATGTACTTGAATTCAAGGGAATAAAGTTTACTTTTGTTTATAATTCCAAGTGCCCATTGGGGGGAAGTCATGTGATCATATTGCTTACAAATTAGCTCATTATGCATGAAAATTATTAATGCATCTTGACGTTATTTCTTTGGTTACGGTTAACATATACGGCATACGCTTGGAGAAAAAAGTTTTACAACGATCAAGATTGTTTCCGAAATACACAGACGAGAGAGAGCATTAAAGATGTAATCTATACTAATATTATAAAGCTGAAGAGTTTGTTTGTTTGTTTGTTTGTTTGTTTGAACGCGCTAATCTCGGGAACTACTGGTCCGATTTGAAAAATTCTTTCAGTGTTAGATAGTTCATTTATCGAGGAAGGCTATAGGCTATATAGGTATCATCACGCTAAGACCAACAGGAGCTGAGCCACGCGGGTGAAACCGCGGGTCAGCTAGTTATTTATATTATTACTTACTTATTTAATTGGTTAGTGGAAACCTTTTGTTAATATTAACAAAAGGTTTCCAAACCACTAACGTATGAAATTCTATATTCTTTCATTAGGTACTTCTTAATGTTCGTTACTAATTTGAATATATGACGTACCTAGTATTTTCTAAGCCAAAACAAAAACATAGGTTTCTTTTATTATTTATATGTATTTTCCAACATTTTCTTCATCCGGCATGTAACAAGATTGTGAATGCATCCGAATATAACTATAGGAAATCGGAAATGCCTAACAAAGAAAAGTCGTAGTTCCGCTATTACTTCCATAATAACAAGAATGGTTTGTAGTTATATTCTTACCTCGTATTGACATAAGTACTAGCTATTGAACTTAGCTTTCATATTACAATCACGTTCTAAGTGAATGAATTTTCAAAATATGATACTTTCGTAATATTCGAGATTTTATCCGCATTGTTCCGCTCGTATTGGTCTTAACTTTTTTCAATAAACGGGCTATCTTACAGTTAAATAATTATTCAAATAAAACCTGTCGTTTCTGAGATTAGCGCGTCCAACCAAACACACAAAAAACTCTTCAGCTTTATAGCATTACTATAGATTAACTAATGGTCTGCCCCGGCTTCGCCCGTGGTACATGTTTACGTTTTCTCTCCATAAGAACCATCCTCGTACTTCAAGGAATATTATAAAAAATAATTAACGAAATCGGTTCAGCCGTTCTCGAGTTATGCGCTTACCAACACATTTTGCGATTCATTTTTATATGATAGATGTGTGTTTATGCTTCGATATTACTATAGTCTATAAAATACATGTGATTACGTAGTTTATAAAATTTGACATCATAATTTTCATAAACAACATTTATAAAGCTTTAATAAACTCAATATGGCGTACAAAACATTTCAATTTCGATCCCGTGACATCAATTTGCGTCGGCGCATCATGTGATTCGCAAGATGAATCGTGATTGGTTATTATTTATTCGAATTTAGAACAATTAAACGTAACGAATAACGATGACACATATTAAAAATTTCAGGACAGAAAATGTTCAGAAAAAAAAGAACAAAAAAAAAAGAACTTTTTTATGAATCAAATGAAAATTAGTTTTATTTCTAGGAAACCTATAGTTACTTCATGGATATAATAAGTTGCTTTACACCAAAAATAGATACTAGGTACCTTTTAAAGATACATATACAGTTGTTTTTATATATTTAACAAAATGCATTCACACAGCCACAGATAATATAAGCTACGAAAAAAATTCACTAACAATCTGCACAATTAAGTGCTTCTCAAATTAACATTAAAATATATATTAAATAATCCAGTTAATTAGAGATTCTCACTACATTATCGTAAAAACTGCATCGTAACTGCATTGTATGAGGGAAAGTGGTTACAGGTTACATCATAACAGTTCACATCCATGCCCATTTAGCTTTGATTTGATTTCTTATCTTTTAGCATTATTTTACACTAATTACGTCTATTTATAATTAGATAACTCTTGAATGACGCTAGTGGCGCGAAATCGTTGCGAAATCGCTGAAAGTTATAATTATTTTTAATAGATAAAAAGGAAAATATAAAACATATTTACGTCATTTTTTGCGCATGGCAAGAATCGGTTTCGGAATTTTAAATATATGAACATTGTTTTACCAATTTATCAATTTTCTTTCATTTAAATAATAGTTGAGTTTAAACAAAGAAAAAAAGACTTGCATTATCCATACTTACTAATATTATAAATGCGAAAGTAACTCTGTCTGTCTGTCTGTTACTCAATCACGCCTAAACTACTGAACCAATTTTCATTAAATCTGGCATAGAGATATTTTGATACCCGAGAAAGGACATAGGCTATACTTTTTATCCCGGGAAAATGACGCAATCCCGGAAATCCCACGGGAACGGGAACTATGCGGGTTTTTCTTTGACTGCGCGGGCGAAGCCGCGGGCGGAAAGCTAGTTATCAATATCAAATCATTTATTATTTAATGATCGTTTATGTCATAAGTGAGCACTGAGCAATCGATTAATATTCAGTTATGTGTTTCTACATACTATACCTATTGTATACATGGAGCCCCACACAACCCACGGCTCCTTCCCCGGGGACTCTGGGTATCTACTATCTAATGCAATATTAATTACATACTTTATTTAATTAATAAAGCTATAGGCGCATGCAATCCAACACTTTCCACTTTAGATGTTTGTAGTGCTGTAGATTATAATGTCTGGCGAAATTGTATGGCTTTATTAACAAAATAAAGGCAATATTATATTATCTTTAGAGATTAAAGAGTCAACTGCATTACATAATATTTTTTATGAGGTAAAATGTTTATTTTTTTCATTGAATATATTTTTAAAGAGTCAGATATTTGTGCGTATAGAAGTAGCAAGCAAAACCGCATATTGAGACTAGTGATTTATATACAAATTGAAGCATCATACATAATATTTATTCAGTAAACCTCTTTCTTTATTACATAACGCTACTTTTAAGAAGACACTTGAGTTTTGCTAAAAGCGTATTTATGAGTCTAATGACCTCCAGAGTTGGCGCTGTTGGCCCTAAAAAGAGCGATCACTCATAATGTCAGAGAAAGATGATTAATTACTTTTTTATGAAAATGTCAAGTAAGTATTGTTTACAGGATAATGTATTACAGGTTTTGGAATAACTAGGTCAAGTGTTTCAAAAAATGTCGATAAGTTCATGAAATTATTAGTAGTAATTTACTTACTTACTAAGTTCAAATAATGACAACAACATATTCTAATATGTTACGTCAAACAAAATAATTGATTATACTAATAAATAAATGCTATCATTGAAATTAGACACATTAAACTGAAAGAATAGAATAAATTCGATTGCTCTGGCGACTCACGAGTGGCTGATTGGTCAGGCATCCGCCCCGGAATGGCGCGAAAGGATGCGGGTTCGAGTCCCGCCTAGTGATCATTTTTTTTCTATTCTTTATAAATTTATAAATGCTATCAAATCACTGGCGTGATTTCCGCCAAATAACCCAATTTTAGAAATAAACGCAGGAAACTATTGAGTTTAGGCACAATTTAGAATAAAATTTGCATATTATCTAGAATGGTAACTTAAAAATGAAATATCTTACGGAACCCTTTGTAATATTATTTTAAACGTAACACTTTTTTGTTATGGCGTGTGTACAAGCCTTTGTGTGAGATTATTAATGATAAAGATGTAACAGTGACCCACTTTCGAGTTTTAAAGTGTAATTAGTGTTTTAAATTACACCTTGAATTTTTAGTACCTATATGCAAACACCTAATTCATAATTCAATTTATTCGTAATTTTAGTCTATGTAAATTGCATTTGTTTTGTAGCATTACGCCTTTGCAAATGTCAAATGTGCATTGACGGTGGTAGCTATTGGTGGTGGTGGCATCAGATGAGCCAGCAGCTTCTTTGTCAACGATGACACAAAAATTTGACAAATAAGGCACAAAAAAAGTTCAGTATCTTCCAAATTTTATCAGAAAGCTTTGTTTTTGTTACGTTTCTAATGGATATACTCAAGAACAACTTCTGTTATATTGTATTTCATTTCACCTGTAGAAAGCTGCCTTATTCCCATTATATGATATTCCAAGACTATTTTTTTTATTACGCTTTATAGCAGTCGGGATAAGCAGAGAAAAAAAAAATATAGGTACTTACACAGAAACATGTCACCAAAACTAATAAGTATAATTTATCCACTACTACGAAAAACATTATTATCTTTTTTACAATCAAGTGATCACCTTTCTCATGGCCTCAAACAGCGTATGATAAGGTCATAATACACTATATTATGACGTTTTATTCTAAGAGATCACTTTTGACAAGCACACACAGTGAAAGCGAGCGAAATGCGCTAAATCATTGCAAGAAACGTATGATATTAAATATTTATTGCGTTATTGCTTTGAAAGTGTTATGTAACAAATCTCTGTCTAGTTTTATAGTTAAGTATTAGACTTTAGAGCTAAGATTTATAAAGTTCGCGTTCGCTTCGCTTCGCAACGGATTGTCAGTATAAATCAATAATTATAAAAAAGAGCGTGTGTCAAGCACACGTGTCAGAAGTGAAACTTCGTTGGCAAGATCGCCATGACGTGACGGTATTGCCATAACGCGAATTGAAATTTTACTCTCAACGCGCTTAAAGAAGTTTCACTTCAAAAAGTTTATAATAAATACTAGCTGTCCCGGCAAACGTTGTTTCCTTATCACAGGGTAGGAAAAATAGATGTGTAGAATCGGACCTTTTTTTTTTTTTTTTTAATAGTGGGGAAATCTTCTTAAATACCCCCGGCTCCCGGGGATGGAGCCGTGGTTATGTCGGATTTTTACCGACTAAAACCCCACTCTGTTCCATCGTGCTGCTATGGACGGAACTGCAGGAACGGTTACGACTCTACCGCGTGTCCCGTCCAGCAGATGCCCGTTTCCAGGCCCACCACTAGAACCCCCCTCGCTGGCGGCTGCTGGAACGAAGGCTTACGCCACCAACGCGCAGACAATGGATCTTTCCCCACTCCATCATCCGCGTTCCCCCGAACCCCCGACCCCCACACCGTCCGGCCGGAGGGTGCACGCCGGAAGGTCCTCCGATGTGTGAAATACACGTAGGGGGACCCTTCGGCGCACTTTTATAGAGATTACCTCGCAGCCCCCACCTCACCAGAGGTGGCGGCCCTCGGTCCGGCCCCACGGACCGGATTACGAGTTGGCAGACGGCCGTTTTACAGCGGCCGCCGCCCCACACCTCTCTGCAGGAGTCTCCGCGCGTCATCACAATGACGCGTCGGGATCCCGCCCTCCGCTGCACGGCGTGGCTTGCTAAACCAGCGAGCCCGCCGCGCCGCGACCTCTGGCCGCCATCCACCGCCGCATAAAAGCCGGCTCCTCTCTGGTCCACAAACAGGACCTCTGCCGTCGGGTCAGTCGAGGCTTTCCAACCCCAACTGCCGTCCAGCGCTACCCTTGCCTAGTGGACACGGGGTCCACCAAGCCACGACCTCTGGTCGCCATCCCACGCCGCACACAGCGGCCGCTGGGCCACACCTAGCCCTGGCCGTCGGGCCGGTCGAATCTCCCCGACTCTAAACCAGCCGTTCAGCCCCTCGCTGGTCCAATTTCGCTTCACTCAGAGGGCCATAACTCTGAGCTACTAAGCCCCTCCGCCGCGACAAGGCCTGGACCGTTGGGGGGGTAGAATCGGACCTACCCGATATGCGCACAAATTGCATAAGAATCGGTCTAGCCGTTTCGGAGGAGTTTAACTTCAAACACCGCGACACGAGAATTATGTATACATTATTTTTTCATATTTTAGTTTAGGTTAGTTAGAACATATTTTACATATTTTATATTCTAATGTTATTTATACCAAATTTTAAACAGTAAGATTTTATAGGAGGTAAGATTCGAAATTGTAAGAATTGCCAATTTGCCTATCTTGTTGTTGGTGGAATGAAAGGCAATTAGAAGAATATGTATATATTTATCTTATATATAAAATTCTCGTGTCACAATGTTAGTCTGCATACTCCTCCGAAACGGGTGGACCGATTCTCATGAAATTTTCTGTGCATATCGGGTAAGTCTGAGAATCGGCCAACATCTATTTTTCATAATATGTACCACGGGCGAAGCCGGGGCGGACCGCTAGTAATAATATAAATGATTTCACATTATTAATTTATTGACGTGCGTACTGTACGCGAACTGTAACAGTTCGATAGCGACTGGCCACTGTATACCATATTAAGATTCGATTTTGCAGACACAAACTAAATATTATATTGGTAGGCAGACCAATATCACCTAATAGTTCGATGATAATACTAGGAAGTATCTATTAATAAAATGATATAAACTTCTAACATTCTATGTGATAACAGAAATACTGGGATGTATAGGCATATCTACAAGCACTATTACATATTTAGTTACATTCCTGATGTCTGCGGTTTTAATAAGGTTATCGTGCTTGCGTCATTTGCACTCAGGTTATTAAGGTCGATTAGAAACATGGACACGTTAAACAAATTGATCGAACAGTTTGTAATTGTTGAATATTGTAGTATATGCCAAGGATAAGGACAGAAATTCATTTTTTGCTTCGATTTTTGGTGTCACGAATTTCGCTCTGCCGAAAACTTTTTTTTTTTAAATATTAGATACTAGCGGTCCGCCCCGGCTTCGCCCGTGGTACATGTTTACGTTTTCTCTCCATAAGAACCATCCTCGTACTAAAAGGAATATAATAAAAAAAGAATTATCGAAATCGGTTCAGCCGTTCTCGAGTTATGCGCTTACCAACACATTTTGCGATTCATTTTTATATTATAGATTATTTAATTTAATAAATTTACAAATTTAGTAAATTATTGAGATAGAATTTCTAAAATTTGCAATTTTGATTTCTGATTACGTGAATCTTTAACTATCTATTCGATTAGAAAGTTTTTAAATGAGTCATTTTTTCTATATCTTGTGGAAAAGCAGATAATGATTATCCACTAGATAAAAATCGTCTTTATAAAAAAAACATAAGTTAAAAGTTATCTCTTATCTTTAATCCTCATTCCTTGTTTTATTTAATTATTATCTATTGGAAAAAAGTCGACCGATAGAGAGTCGTAAAATACCATTTACCTAACCTTCAGTCAAACCTACAAATTACGTACTCCTTAAATAATAAATATAATTACCTAATAATTAAAAGAACCCGTATACTAATATGTATGTATGTATATCGAAAAATGCATAGAGATTGTCTAATCTAAAAATGAACGCCCCTCCACTGTGATTACG
>CAJQZM010031971.1:0-22798 GCA_907164665.1 Colias nastes | reverse complement strand
TGAAATTTTTGGCGGAATTGTCTACGGTTGAATTCTTTGCGAATAATATTGTTGCTGATTTGAATACGTTGTGTATTCTAAAGGTGAGTCCATTTACTTTAACACTTTTGCTATAATATTTATCTAATATATAAAAATTCCCGTGTCACAATGTTAGTTACCAATTACCATACTTCTCCAAAACGGCTGGACCGATTCTCATGTTTCTGTAATTTTCATGTAATTTTCTGTGCATATCGGGTACGTCTGAGAATCGGCCAATATCTATTTTTCATACCCCGATAAAAGTAAGGCAGAACAACGTTTGCAGGACAGCTTGTTCCTTTATAAACATCAGAGATTTGAATCATTATTTTATTATTTCTCAGTAATAATTTATAAAATAATATTTTCATGTTTTTAGAAACCATCCATAATCCTCAAGAACGACGAAGTGACAGCATCGCAAATAATAAGCAGAAGAGTACTAAAATATTTATGCCTAAATATTCTCAAAGCTAATATTATCGACACAAAATGTAGTGCATTGGAAAAATTAATATCTAGATCGACGAAAAATATTCGATTTTGGATACAGCAACATTATTGGAATGGCGGGGAAATACAAGATGGCGTCGAACAAAAGAACGTTAAAATTGAAGATTCTATTTGCGAAATTTTGAAAATCGATTTGGATGTACTGGCTGATGTTATTTTGGCGGCAAAGAAAGTAAGACTTTTGAGTATTTACTTGCAAAATTAGACCTATGACTATTATTTTATTAAAAAAATAAATCTCATGAAATATTAACTAAATTGTTTCTGAACTTTTTCCAAATCGACTATCGGATAATAAACTTAAAAAAAAATATTTCACATTTAGACCATAATTAAAGATCATAATTATACAATTAATTTCTTTCGCCGAATCAACTTGTTTATTAATGTTAATTTAAAACAAGTAAAGAATTACTAAATAAGTCTTTTATAACAAAATATTTAATTTTATAAATCTACTAAAATATACTTTATTTCCAGATATCCCTCGACTACAAATTCATAGACGCCATCTTTGAATTACAACAACTAATACATTACATTCTCGGCCGTAGCGCTATAGACACAAGGTGTGAAGTCACTTGGCAATCGTTCTTCATACTGTTTGAGGGTTGTGTCGCTATGTTGAATAGTATGATATTGTCTAGGGATGAACTTTTGGAAGATAGGTATGGATTTTTGAAATATTTTTTGTAGTTTAACTTCTACAAATATATTTTAATTACAAAATTAGTGTAATTACTGTTGATTTTAAATGATTTTGAAGAAAAAACGTACAGTCATGGAGTTTTTGAGGTCACATTATTGAAGCATTACTATTTTTTTCATACTATGCTTGTTTATATGTCACTCAAAATTACAGCTTAAAATTAATAATGCTAGATAATTATAAATGAAATACTGCTGAATAGAGCAGCACACCGGATAGTATGTTCTAACTACTATGCGGACAGAGTCACGGGCTAAATATAGTTCTAAAATATAAATTAACATATTTTTCATAATCAATACTGTTTAATATAATATTGACTCGGAAAGATTTAATTGTTTGTTTGTAACGATTTAACTCAAAAACTACTTAACCAAAGTATATTATATTACTTCTGAATTACCTAAGCTATATTTTATTTTATTTAGCGTCTATATATTTTTTTTTATTTAATATAACGTTAACTATAAACTATTATTTTCAGGTGGCCATGTCTAATGCAGTGTTACAAAACATTAGTGTTGTGTATGTGTGCGCGAGCTACAGCCATGGATGAAGCGGACAGATTGATTGAACATAAATTAGCTGAAATTGCACATTCTATTGAGAAGTGAGTACATATTCTATTGGTGTTAAAGTCAATTTTTTTTTATATTAGTGAATGCAAAAAATAGCGTGTGTGCCGAGCACACGTCGTGTCTGAAGTGAAACTTCTTTGGCTATATTCAAAGGTACCAAAATCGTCGCCTTATTCCATGACGTGACGGTACTTCCATCACGCGACGTGAAAGGTTTACTCTCAACGCGCCTAAAGAAGTATAACTTCAAAAATAAATAAAATTAATTTACTTAAAACGAAAATTTATTGACTTGTTAATTTTTGTTACTTTTATATTTTTATTTTTACTGAATGGTATTTTTAAACTTTGGAATTAAAAAACTTAGTAGGTACATATTTTTTTACTTTGGCAATAAATGTTTTTCTCTGCTCATAACTTGGACACTAGTAAATTTAATTTTTCTCCCTTTTTCCCTCCCCGTTACTTTTGTTATTACAAAGCTTAAAAGAAACAACAAATCTATGTTCCAATGTGGTTCTAATTTAATCATTTATTAAAAACTAATAGTATTACCACGAAACAATTTGAACACAGTCTAACTTTAAACCAGGGATCTGTCACTTTAATCGTTGTCTATGTAAAATACGACAAAACCAGATTAAAGAGAACCCGCGCTTAAAGATAAACCCTGTCTAAAGTTTTTTGTGGTAAGACAATAATTCTTTTTACAGGTTAACCCAATCCATATCAAAACGGAAAGCCCACGTATCTCGTATATCAGCTTACGCAGTCGCCGACTTCTGTTCCTGGCTCGAAAAATCTCCACCACCAAAAATAATAAGACAACATCTAGAAAATTCCATAGTTTTGCTAATACAAGCGTCTGATTCTAATTACGCTATGGCGTTCTTACGACGAGGCCTTGCGGGGTCTATAGGACAAATGACGTTAACAAATATGTACACTATGTATAAAAGATACCATAAATATGTTGGGAATGCTTAAATAAATATTTGGATATTATTTCTTGTTTTATTTACCTGTCCTTAAATATTTTTTATTGATACTCCGATGACCGATATTTTTAAGCCTGAGTAACTATAGCAGAGCTTGAAGGACTATAAGATAAATTCGAATTAATTTTTAGTTTTAAGTATACTATTTAGGTAGGTATAGCAAAAAACGTGGGTTCGAATCCCGTCTTATTTTTCTTTTTCTTTTTTTTAATTTTTATTTTGCATACCGACATAATATGTATTATGTTAAAGTTAGTCTTGCAATATCAATGGAGTTTTCGTCACCATTATAATATGAAAAATAATACAAGTAAGAAATTAAAAAATTTAAGCTGGAGCCGCTCCCTTGCTTGTATTAAAAAAAATAATTGCCTTAAAAATCTAGCTCGTGATTTTTTTCTCTTAAGTAAATAATTTAAAAATTAAGTTCATAAATCTCAACAATTATTTATATATTTTTTTAAAACAGTGCAAAAAATAATTAAATTGAAATAAAAACAAACCACAACAAAATTTATTATGTTTAATGAAACAGCCAAAATTATAATAGCACTTATTAATTGACATTGTAAAACACATTGAAACTGGTATACATTGTTTCTGATGTGTAATTATCATAATTTACATCATTGAGATATACATATGGAGACGACACCGCCTACATCACTTATGTTCCGCTCAACATACGCCATATGGCGTAACTGCACGCTCATTTTTTATTTGTTTTAAAGTGAAACGCATCAAATATGCCTTCGTGTGTGTTACGATATTGCACAAATAATACGGAAAAGTGCAAAGGAATAACTTTCATCGGTAAGTACCTAACTAGATAATAATTTTTAAAACTTAGTTAGAGCAAAAAAATGGCGCACAGATTTTGTTCGTGGTGTCTCCTCCATACGTAGTACTATTATCTCAATGATTTACATTGAATAACCATATACGGTCTGTTATTGCAATGAAATATTTATTATCTTCCCGCTAAGATTCAAATACAAATCTTTGAAAGCCGGTGCAGTTTCCGCCAGTCCATATATGGACATCTATTCAATACTGATTTTTGATTGGTTAAAATGTCGTCGTCATCAGTGAGTCACTTATCAAGTGGTTATCAAAAGTAAAAACTAGTGATAATACTTCTGAGTACGAGTTGAAATCGCTCGTATTTTTTCATACAATATCTTATCATCGGCACCGCTCCTATAGATTTATCATTTAATAGAAATAAATATAGAAACATCGCAGTGAGCAACGGAGATAGAACATTTTGAACAGTTGTCGCCTTGAGTGACATTTCTAAATAAAGACTAATTTTTCGAATACGCTGAAATAAGTTTGTGATATAAATAGATATTTATAAAATATTTATTTAAAGCTACACGTAATAAATTTGATTTTTTAAATTGTAAAATATTCCAGTACGAATTTATAAAAAAGTGTTTTGACTATCTTGTACAATTTTGACACATGCGCTCATTGGACGTCGCGTAAAAACGTATAGCCAACATTCCGGTTCAGTGTCGTTCCGGTCGCCGTTGTCGTGAACTCGGTGAAATTAGTGGTGGAATTTTTACGTGTATAACATCAAAAAATGGTAAGTGATGAAAATAAATTGGAGTGTTTTATCGTTTTGTTGTGTTAAATATTATTGGACACAGTGATAATGATAGTAATGGCGCAGTTACAAGGTAATATATCGACGTATGACCGGTGCCGCCATCGGCCATATTATTTTGCACAACCCTCTGCCCAGTTCGCACGCCTTTTCGAAGAAATAGTTGTCACCGTTCAGTGATTTTATGCCACGTGTCGTATTCCACATTGCATTTAGACCATGATTGACATCCCGCGAAGGACATGGCAGTTATGGAATGGATACACGTTTAATAGAACGGTGTTATATTTCACTAAAGGTTAGCTATCCATAACGCCTTTTTTGACGGCCGGTATGGAGACGTCATTAGCAGGACGATAAATTCGCGTTATCATAAACTTTTGGTTGTGTCGAGGGCAACGAACTCCAGAACGCCGCAACGCCGCGCAGTCGCTTTACAGTTTAGCCTTATATGGGTATAGGCCGGTAGCTTGTCATATAGTTAAAGGCCGCTATCGTACCAGTTTTTTCGTCGAAATATGTTCTAGTTGAGACGAAGGCATATATCTGTAACGTCCATGTACCACATTGAACGGTTAACCTTCGTGGGTGGTGGGTACAGTGACTAGGATGGGCGTAAACGCACAGCCTAAGGGCCTGCCTAGCCTAAATCGATCAGTGTCAAGGTTACGTCTTTATCAAACCATGTACTCGCCTATGGCGATTTCCTTTTATGTAGTGATTGTAACTTGTTTTACATGAGTCACTGAGATGAATCACCCTAAAGATTTCGGTGACTCCTGACTCAGTAATATGGTAATGTTGTTCATGGTCTTATCTTGTATAGAAAATGCTAAATACATAAATGAGTTAATACCTATTCATATAATATGATAGGCTAGTAAGGATTATATTGATTGAAGTGTTTGAGATAATTTGAGTACTCAGAATATGTTGATTGTATATCCTGTTTATTTTAATGATTACCAAACAGATATGTATTTTATTATTACCATTTATCATTAAAATACTTGCTAGATTACAGTTGTTTACTACAGTAATGGTGTTGTCTGTAAAAGATATTTCATTTTTCTTCAAGCACAACAACCTAAATGTTTAAATTATGATTTAGGTTTTCCATATCTGATCCAATTGACACAAATATCTTACATTGACCAGAACTTAATTTCTATATTGACTATTTCTATATTTTAAATTATATATTGAATTTTAAGTTATATCTGTACAAATTAAATTCTTCCTAATTCCATTCCTTAACTGTATACCAATTAATTAAACTTAGTTTCATATTGCCCATATCTACAGAAGGCTACTTATGGGTATGCTGCGTCAGTAATAGTTATAGTAAGCAACTTGTAATATTTGCAACTGTACTAAATAAATAACTCTTATGACCTTGTCATAATAATACAGCTTTTAAAAAGGTCGCCTATTGGTCTTAAATTTTACATCTCTACTTGGTAATAAATGATAGATGAAAAACTATGATATAAGTTTATTTTTCAATAATTATAGATCCTAACAATTAACAAATAATGACACATTTATACCTATTTATTTTGTAACAGCGCAATATATTATCTATACTAATATCATAAAGCTGAAGAGTTTGTATGAACGCGCTATTCTCAGGAAAAATTCTTTCGGTTAAATAGCCCTTTTAACGAGGATAGTTATAGGCTATATCATCACCCCTAAGACCAACAAGAGCGGAGCGGGTGAACCCGCAGGGCACAGCTAGTATTTTATATCCTGCTACTCTGTATATTGGACTTAAATATTATATTATAATTGAAAAAACTATCTTAATCAACTGAAGGCCAAGTTTAATAGATATCTAATAAGATAACGCTTAGTACACACATTCTTAATTATGTGAAATTGTATCAGAAAAGTATAGATAACCTGACCGTTAAAATATGATACATTTTATTATATACTAGCCTTCCGCCTGCGTTTTCAAAGAAAAACCCGCATAGTTCCCGTTCCCATGGGATTTCCGGAATAAAACCCAAATATCCTAGTTACCCTCTATATGTGTGCTAAATTGCGGTTAAATCGGTTCAGTAGTATTTGCGTGAAAGAGTAAAGCCTGATTCCCACGGCATGTTTGCTTCACAAGCATTGGCAGACGACAAGCGCTTGTCGCCATCCGTCGCGATTTGAACTGAGCGTTCCCACGGCATGTGTGCGTATGGCAAGCACTGGCGAGCGACAAGCGCGCCGATTCCCATGGCATGTTGTGTGGTGTGGCGCGGTCGGGTTTGTGAAGCAAACATGTCGTGGGAATCAGGCTTAACAAACACACACACACACATCCTCACAAACTTTCGCATTTATAATATTAGTAGGACAAAATTGAAACAGTAAATTAATCTGCACGATAACTCAGAGCGAGCAATTTTTATTATTTGCTACAATAGTAGGATTGTATAGAGAAAATGAAATTTGTAAAACGCGAGAGGAGTTAATTAACTGTCTGAAAACTTTCACAACAGTTAATTGGTGAGCATTTGATATTTTGAAGCTAATACGGTATAATCAAATTATTTGTGAAATCCTGTAATTTACAGTTTTATCTTTTTCTAATTACTGAAAATGGTAGTTCTGCAAATTTTAATGATGGTATTGATTATGCAGATTTAATTTTATATCTTTTTGACACATAAAGGTTAATTTCAATTCTAATTAGAGATGTGTATTGTGTATGCTATCATGATGAATAATATATTGAATTTATTGTATGTCTTTTTAACACAAAGATTAATTTCTACTCCAATTAGAGATGAACATGCTTATTATAAAAGAGCAACTCTTTTTGCCCCATCCTTGAACTTGAAACCACCAAAGAGACAATATTCACTGTCACTAATCTGGGCTGCATATTTAATTCGATGTCCCCGAATTTCATTATTTTGTGCTGTTTAATCGATAGCTGGTAGTGGATTTTCTTAACAAACTGCTTTTCTTTTCCAACAAAAATGCGTAGTTTTTGTGAAAATCGAAATTGAAAATGATATTTTTTAAGGTTATTTTTGTACTAAAAACGCAACTTTAAGTAAAATCTTAAGCCATTATAGTATCAAAATGTCTAATTATCACACTCACACGCATTATTTTTAAATATATTTACGTACCTATTACTTTATTTACAAATTACAATTTATTTTGTTAAAATATTATTTTAACAATTTAGTATAGCCAAAAATCGTTCCATAGTTTGTATTCACAACAAGCCACAGATAACACAGATTAGTTAATATGACGCAGATCACAGATTAGCAATACAAATATACTAGCTTATCATAGAGTATAAATGATGCATTTTAATGTTTTTTTTTTATAGCTCACTTGCTTCAGTTTTTAAAAACGATTAACTTTTACTTTTAGTATTCAAATAGGTAGCGAGGAGCGAAGCGACGAGCGTGTTAGGTTAACGTTTGAACTGCCGCACGAGCCGAGCGAGCGAAGCGAGCGTGCCGCGGCAGCGGCCGGCGAGTGCCAGAAGCGACTTTAGGGCGATTCCCACTCAAACAAAAAAAAAACTACGTAGGTTTAAACAACCTGTTTTTATTTATGTATCGTAAAATTTTTGTTATTATCAAATGCTTTCTAAATTAAAATTATTTTTGACAAATTCATTTTAAAAATCACTTTCTAATTATGTTTATTATCTACAATCGTGAACGCGTCATATAACATTTATTATCTGTGGCATGTCGTAAATACGTGGTAAATACAAACTTAAATTTTTGGCTATATACATTTTCAGGTAATATAATTTAAGAAATTGTTATAAATAAATTAATAATACGGCAATATATTTAAAATATTGCCTGTGTGCGAGATTACTAGAAGTTTTAATACGACAATGGTATAAAAGTGTCGTTTTTAGTTACAAAAATAACCTTAAAAAAAAATTTTTCATTTTCGATTTTCACAAAAACTACGCATTTTAGTTGGAAAAGAAAAGCAGTTTGTTAAGAAAATCCACTACCAGCTATCGATTAAACAGCACAAAATAATGAAATTCGGGGACATCGAATCAAATATTTAACCCGTCGGGCATGAGCCAGGGTATCTCACACCCTGTTATATTTTTAAAGTCGTGTAATTTTTAAGTTTTTCGCGCGGCATTACCAGCGCGCTCAGTAGCTGGAAGGAGGGCCGCGGGGAGTGGTATGGTGGTGTGATCGTAGTGTGGCGCGGCTCACCAGCCGGGATAATCGTGCGCAAAAGTGTTGAGGGTATGTTAGACCCTGCCTCATTTTTGACGTATTTATTTTTCGTAAATATTTAATTATACATTATTAATTTTTAACTGAATTTATATTGTTTTTTTAGTTCTATGGTGTGATCTGTGTTTGCGAATCAGTTTTTTATTCATTAATTTGCTTTTTTTACTGTTTTTTTTTTAGTTTTTTATCAAATTGGACAACGAAAGGCATGAGGAATGGATCCGTACTATGTTGGAGGCTGATTCTTCAGGTGATGAATCCAGTATATATCGAGAAAACAATAATGTTTCCATCAAGAGAACAGAATTCATTCGTAACTTGGGCTTATCAATGATTTCCGAACACCTACATGAAAGAAAATCAAAAAAGCATATTCCAAGTTACATCCGCCAGAGAATTGAAAAACAGCTTGAGAGTCCTCATCTAGACCTGCGAATGCACCCGGACGATATGTCAGATGTCAGGTTTGTCCTTACAAGAAAGACAGAAAAACCAAATACTCCTGCAAAACTTGTAACAAGCCCTTATGTCTGGAGCATGAAAAATTCATGTGCGAAAATTGTGCTGATTTTGACACTAGTGATTAGTATATTTTTTAGCAAAAAAAAAATCAACTCATATGTTTTTTAAGAAGAAGATCTCGTTATTTTTTAATTTTAAGTTGATTACATTCCAAAGAATAAAGATTTTTTGTTAAATTCATCTAATTTGTAACTTCATAAAAAAAATTGCTGTGATCTCATCATTATATGAAACTAGAATAAATAATAATTAATGTAGAACTCTAAACTTGTTTTATTTCATTTTACACTACCAAAACATAATTTTACACAATATAATCAACAAAGTAAAGAAAATAATACTAAATACTAAATTATGCTAGATTGTATTAAGGGTATGTCATACCCTGCCTCATGCTTAATGTAACTTTATTACACCTCATGCTCGCCGGGTTAACCCTAATCTGAACAAAAACACGAAGGTCACAGCAGACATTGTTTATATCAAGTGTCTGATAAGTACACTACATTTGTAGTAAATATATTTATTTTCATTAAGCGCGCTAGTGTCAACGAACCCGACGTCACATCTCGACGATGGAGGTCGTTGACCCCTGCTTCCTGCACCCTCGGAAGTACCCTGGTGACAAATGTCAGATGTATGACCGATGACGTGGTGATCGTTTGCATTCGAATTACGTTGCAATTCTATCAACTGTGTCTATACTGTATACATACTTAATATTCTTCAATATGTAGATATGAACTTTCTCCAGTCTGAATTGCAGTTCTACAGTTAGTATTTTTGATATAGTCCGTTATTTACTTGAGGAATAGCTTAATCTCTGTTAGATGGTAAATTTTACGTTTATTAATTCGTTTCAAACTTTTCTATAAAAAATAAGTTTCATGATTCTCCAAAATATCTACATTTTGCGCTTAGTACAAATCCCCATGTAAAAAACATCGCTTTCAAACGTTCTTAAATTTACGATTTTAATACCTACTTTAGACGGGTTTTGCATTTTCGTTACAATTGCAACCCCTCTACAACAATTTGAATTTTGATTACTCAAAGAAACTCGTGAACATAACCTAACCTAACACATAAATTTTAACGAGATCAGTTCGTTATCTTTCTTCTGCTCGATTAACTTGCTCAAGAGATAAACGTCTTTTCTCTACTCACAAATATAGATCTTGTCTGTTCTGCGTTTTATACGTGCAGACTGCAAGACGCAATGCGGGTTTTGAAACCAAGTAAATTACTACTGTTTTACATGTATCGATTTTTAGATACTGCAAGATACGCCAACCAACCCCTTTAATAAATACATTCAGTGTAATACCTACTACAGAATGTGTAAAATTTGCGTATTCAACCATTTATTAAAACACTCAGTTATCTACCTACGTCCTACACAAGTTTCACTGCTAAGTGTGAATTTCCAATAACTAATTAAATGCTGCACAGTCTACAGACACAGTTCTAGTTTGAAATGCAGATTTACCGTTCGGCAAAAATACTTTTAACTTCGTTTAGTTATTAATTCAGATGCACTCTAATCTGCTTCTTATTTTGCTTCTAATTAGTAATGTCTAGTATTTAGTTATCTACGAGTGAAGTCAGTTTAACGTCTGCAATAAACCGTATAAATGAACTTTAAAAATAAATTGATTTAGATAACTTCGTCACAACGTAGGCGGGGGAGTCGCGTACGTCACAATCTAATTTTACTTTTATTACCATTGTGAAGTTTCCGTGAGTCTCATATTGTCCACCATACGTTAATATTTGTCTGTGTGAGACTGATGTTTTAATACCAATTTTCAGTAAATAATGTTACTTAGAAAAAATTTAAACGTAATAAATGAAGTATCTATGCATTTTACTGCCATCTCTGACTAGGTACTAAGATCAAGTTCTACAGTAAAAGACTGGGGGTCTCGTAAAAAAGCCCTATAAAGATCTGAATCTTCCTGTAGCATTTTATTGACCACAAGCTTTCCGCCTGCGGCTTCGCCCGCGTTTTCAAAGAAAAACCCGCATAGTTCCCGTTCCCATGGGATTTCCTGGATAAAACCTAGCCTATATTACTCGTGGATAATGTAGCTTTCGAATGGTGAAAGAATTTTTAAAATCGGTCCAGTAGTTTGAGCCTATTCATTACAATCAAACAAACAAACAAAGTTTTCCTCTTTATAATATTAGTGTAGATAATATGATAGGTTGTATACCTATCATATTATGCTATAATATAAGTATCATCTCATACCACCCCTTATATTAAATTATCTGGAAAAATTACGATAAATATCATATAATTAACTGCCCTTTTCATTCAGGACAAGCTTGAAGATCGTAAGGACATCAAGTAACTTACAACAGTCAGTTATAGAATATGACTTGTTTTCGCGAAAAACAGATGTCTCATCGCAAATAATTTGCTATTGACCTGTAATATTTTCCCTATACCGGAAGAATGTCTATGATTAAAAATGAGTCAGAAATTAAAATTGACATCACGATTCACGTTGAATGCGGATCGTGTGAAACCATACCTTGGCGTGAATATATAATATCATATCAAGGTTAAAGACTAGAATGCGTGTGGTTGCAGTAACGTTAATTATACCTTGGGAAAATCGATATAAATAGCTATAAATTACGTATATTCTAAACTTAGATAACCACTTTCTCTGCAGCATCTTCCCGGTGCCGTTAGACATAAGAGCATTATACTAATTAAAATTATAATGTTGGAAACTTGTTTTAATTTAAAATGAAGACTTAAAAAATAAAAATTCTCTGATTTGATAGTGTGTACAAGTGTACAAGTTTAAAACATTTGGGTGATATTATTTGTATTATCGCAGTGATATTATCACAGGAACTTCACCAGCAAACTAATACTTTCATTCGAGATCAAATTTTTAAAAGAAAATATAGGGTCAATGTGGGTAATTGAAAACTACTCCACTTACACTTTTAATATAAATTCTAAATAACTTTTACAGTCTGTAAAAAATATTTCATTTTATAGATCGGATTCTGGTTTTTCAAACGTTTGGAAATTCATCTGACTGGTTATAGAAAAAAAAAGACGTGTGGTGTGGCACTCGGGGACTGCCGCGGTAAAGCTATTGCATGCTATGCCTTCAAGCCACACCTCCGCGCCCGTCGGAGTGGGGAGCGTGAGGTTTTTCGTTACAAAATTTCTGGATTCGGTCCCCGCGCTCAAGGCCCGCGATAGAAGCTATGCAATAGCTTAAAGTCTTGTTAGTTGTTTACAATCGCCCCTGTTCACAATTACCCACCCTGTCTATACTAAAAATCCATTATCAAAACATGTTAGCAACACGTTAATTTGAAGTTTGAACCTCTTCAACGATAATATTGAAAACCGTTGATTCTCAAATGCAACAAAATTCTTCTCAACTGTAACACGTGCAACGCGGCGACTATAATTAACCGGCGGCCAATGTCTTTAGTCTATTTCGAAGCAACGCAGTGGTATGCCATACGTCTCAGTTTTAGAATAATCATTGTTTTGTGAATGAGATTACATTTAGAAAGCTTGCGTGTCATTTGTTCAACTAAATACGACACTTATTTGTTAATAATCATAATTAGCTTCATAGATATTGCCTGTTATCAGCGATTTCTTGGGAATTCTACACAATATTTATGGTATTTGGGCATTAATTAAGACATACGTTTTGCTTATGTAATAAATTATAAATAAATAGAAACTAAATAAATACTGAGTTTCAGTTATTTCTATACGAAGAACGGACCTCTAGCAATCCAATATATCAAAATGATTTATTTCTCAATTTAATTAAGTCATTATTTTTCATTTGAAACTGATAAAGCATATTTATGAACTATCAGTTACATGAAATAATTAAATTAATTTAGAATCTTACTCTGGTAGAATATTGACCCCATCTCCGTCTAGACTCAGTCGAAAGAGAAACCGAATGATGACTGATAAGCTCGCTTGAAACGCAGCCAATTACCGGTTAAAAACCTAACTGCATTTGCAATCGATACTTTATTGATGCGATACAAGTTTTTACTCGACATCCGCAATAAATCTACGTCAGTTCTACGAGTTTGTCCAATCACCATTATAAGGATGTTTATGTAACTTGGCTCTTATCGATTCGATAATAATTTCCTTTGTCTGTAAATGCTACTAATAAAGTAAATGTAAAAGTCATGAAGATGTCTGGATCTTTGTGTGTCTATCACGACTAAAGGGTTTAATAAACTTAGATGTAATTCACGGGCATATTACAGGTATAGTCCATTGAATAAAAAGTTCTAGAGTGCGTGAGTTAGTAACGTAAGATGTTTCTTCGGAAACATGTCAAGAGTCCCTAGGTAATAAACATACTAAAACCCCGGGACACTAAGAGGAACCCCGGAGTGGGGGGAGGGGGGAAAAGGTCCATTTTTTTCATTTTTCGTTTAAATCTCAAAAACGGTACATGTAAGAGAAAAACTTTCAAGGAAAAGTTGAAAGGCCATAAAATTATCTACAAGTTGTACCTAAATCATTTTTTCCTATATCCTACCGTTTCTGAGTTACACGCAGTAAAAAATGATTTTGGCTCAAACAATTTCCCCATACGATCAAAAAATATTTCTTTCTTCCAAAAAAACTCAAATGTGCAACTTGTGACCGGTACTGATAGATTGCTCTTAATTAGGTCTATAATTGATAAAATAAACACATTCCTCCATGGAAGCCTTTAGGAGGAATCGATTGTCAAAATATTATATTAGGGTAGTTTGAGTAACTGAACTTGATCTTTTTATTTTTTTCTTACAAAAAACTCAAAAGTGCAACTTGTTACCGGTACAAATAGATTGCTCATAATTAGGTCTATCATTGATAAAAATACCAGAATCCACCACGGAGGCCTTTACGGGGAATTGAATTTTATTAGGGTAGTTACGATACTTGAACTTTTTATTTTTTTTCTTCCAAAAAACTGAAATGTGCAACTTGTGACCGGTACTGATAGATTGCTCTTAATTAGGTCTATAATTGGTAAAATAAACACTTTCCTCCATGGAAGCCTTTAGGAGGAATCGATTGTCAAAATATTATATTAGGGTAGTTTGAGTTACTGAACTTGATCTTTTTATTTTTTTCTTCCAAAAAACTCAAAAGTGCAACTTGTGACCGGTACAGATAGATTGCTCATAATTAGGTCTATCATTGATAAAAATACCAGATTCCACCACGGAGGCCTTTACGAGGAATTGAATTTTATTAGGGTAGTTACGATACTTGAACTTTTTATTTTTTTTCTTCCAAAAAACTCAAATGTGCAACTTGTGACCGGTACTGATAGATGGCTCTTAATTAGGTCTATGATTGGTAAAATAAACACATTCCTCCATGGAAGCCTTTAGGAGGAATCGATTGTCAAAATATTATATTAGGGTAGTTTGAGTTACTGAACTTGACCTTTTTTTTTTTCTTCAAAAAACTCAAAAGTGCAACTTGTGACCGGTACAGATAGATTGCTCATAATTAGGTCTATCATTGATAAAAAAAACAGATTCCACCATGGAGGCGTTTAGGAGGTATTGAATTTATTAGAGTAGTTAGGTAAAATAAAAAGCTTTCGAATTTTTCACATTTCATGGGATGTAGCTCGAAAACGGCTGCGAATAGAAAAAAATGATTTAGGTACAACTTGTAGATAATTTTATGGCCTTTCAACTTTTCCTTGAAAGTTTTTCTCTAACATGTACCGTTTTTGAGATTTAAGCGAAAAATGAAAAAAATGGACCTTTTCCCCCCTCCCCCCACTCCGGGGCTCCTTCTAGTGTCCCGGGGTTTTAGTATGTTTATTACCTAGGGACTCTTGACATGTTTCCGAAGAAACATCTTACGTTACTAACTCACGCACTCTAGACCCCCCTTGGAGGGACTCATTCAATGGACTAGTAAAGCAAGGATAAAAATATAGCATTGTTAGGTTTTATCACTGAAATGCGACATACAATTAGTCACATAGCATATTATATTCGACAGCATCTGTATGGATCAGAATTAGTTTACAAATACTGACTTCAAACTATAAATGATCGTTCTGCAACTCCTCTAAACACCTATTAACATTAATACACTACTTTACCACATGAAATTTGCATTGTGAAACAAACCGTATCACGTTTTGAATTGGGTCGAATCTCCTCATGACCTTTAACGTACGGAACATAAATCGGTTGAGTCATGCAGTATTTATTGTCAAAAGAAAAATGCACTTACAGAGGTCGTGAAATGCGAAAGTTCGTTCAATTGAAAGTCCCCTAAATGTCGTGTGAATATCTCCATGAAGGTTATCATCACGAACAGTTATTTCTGTAGTGTTATTTTTAGAACGTATTTAGTAAGTGGTGATTTTGTTTGATCGAACTTGACCTATTTCGATGGTTGAAGGGGAATTTTTATTATGGAGGGGAAATGATATTGTATGAAAGATATTTCGTATTCATTATCAATACCTTGTAAAGGTAAACTTTTTAATACAGCATCTACCTAGTAACAAACTTTATCTAATATCTATAAAAATATTCCTAATTCCTCGTTACATTTAACACTTTTTATAGAGAGTCCAATTCGTCCATTAGTACTAAAATAACCATCCATTATCAAGCATACATTACAATAGATGAAATGTACACAAAAATATGCAAAGCTGAATCGATTAATGCATTAGGATCTCTGAGATAAGCGAAACAAAAGTTGAATCGACAACAGATGTGACATCACCCCTTCGGTTGCCTTCGGGGTAGGTATAAAGTTAAGGGGAATATAATAAAATTATGTATTATCGGTTGTTATTTAAAAACCCCTTTATTTAATTTATATGAAAACGTTAATTTCTCGTTTGTCTCTGTATTTTCAGTATGATAAATATTTAAACTTCAAGATATTTAAGCTCTCGTAAACGAGCCCGTATAAAATAAATCAATGTAATAATGAAATATTAATTTTCAGAATTAATTTAGAAAGATTGTCGTCATTAATGAACACGAGTGAATTTTAAACAGATCCCAGCATTTGTTGGTCAAAATACGACCACTTAGTATCTAAAATTACCCGTAATATGGAACGGCAGCTGCGTTATTATGTCACGCTTAACAATTTACTGGCTCGACTCGTGTGTAGATAACCTGTTTTTTGGCCAGTTTATTAATCATATTTGAATTGGACAATGAGCACCGCAAGTTAATAAAAAAAAACTATATTCTTTCGTGTAGCGTTTCGCCATAAAATTGACTACAAGAAATAATAAAAAGCTGCTTTTCAAAAGGTCACAATTCCTTAGTCTATGTAGGATGTTAATTTATAATATTTCTAGTACATATTTCAAGTAAGACAGATTACGCCGTGAATTGAAATGACAGGCAAATTCGTATTATGATCGCAATAACCAGCCATGGTTAATTATGGTATCATATGAATTTGCCAGTCAGTTCAATTGACGGCGTAAACTGACTGGCAATAAGAGGCCATAATAGGACCCCTGTTAGTATGCATCAAAGAATATGATTGGTGGATATCATATGCATCCACAGCAACATTAGCATAGCACATCTCTGGTGAAAAAGCAACATCAATTTGCACGTAAAACAATAAATCATACATAAAACTACCTACCAAATATTTATAATTATTATTCTATACATTTTACACAGTACATTTATTCCATAATATTTATGTATTCGACATTAATTTCCAGGCGTCTGGTGTGACAGTGTCGGACGCGTGCAAAACCACGTACGAGGAGATCAAGAAGGACAAGAAGCACCGCTACGTGGTGTTCTTCATTCGCGACGAGAAACAGATCGACGTGGAAACTGTTGGCGGGAGGAACGCTGAGTACGATCAGTTCCTTGAGGACCTGCAGAAGGGTGGCACCGGGGAGTGCAGGTTGGTTGTTTTATGTATATGGTGTTTATATTAAAGGGAAAATGTTGTTTCTTTTGATTGATACTTGAAAAAAAAATAATGAACCAATTTGAATAATTCTTTTACACATAGCTATACATAAGATGTGCGACTAGTGTAATAAATAAACAATCCAAGATGTGTTAATAGGTATGTGAAATCTGAAAAAGTTTGCTTCGAACTTTAGGCAAACGCACTGTATCAATTTGCTAAGCAAGTGTGTTAAACTTAATTGTTTCAAATCCGCTGGCAGGAATGGTAATTTTCTTGTTGACACTGTCGTCACAAATATCGTATCTCCTCTCTATTAATTATATTAGCTGCTCCGCGCGGTTTCACCCCCGTGGCTCCACTCCTGTTGGCCGTAACGTAAAGATATATAGCCTTCCTCGATAAATGGGCTATCTAACACCGAAAGAATTTTTCAAATCGGACCAGTAGTTCCCGAGATTAGCACGTTCAAACAAACAAACTCTTCAGCTTTATAATATTAGTATAGATTAAATTCTCGTGTCACAATGTACTTCACCTAATTTTCATTATAAACATTAAGCTCGCTTAAGCCTGCTCTTGCTAAACTAAAGAAATTTAGTTACTACTATTACTAATTTAGTACACTATATAGGAAGAGTGGGTATTCCTGACACAGGTTTTTGTAAACTTTAGGGCCCATCAATTTTCTGCCTTTGTAAAATTGTGTGTATGATATAAATACATCTCTTTTTCATTTTCAAACATAACCTATAATCTAATATTAAATATCTTTCCAGATACGGCCTCTTCGACTTCGAGTACACGCACCAATGTCAAGGCACGTCTGAGGCGAGCAAGAAACAGAAGCTGTTCCTCATGTCGTGGTGCCCGGACACCGCTAAGGTTAAGAAGAAGATGTTGTACTCTAGGTGCGTTTTTGTAATAATAAAGGGATTTTTCCATAGGTCTGGTGTAAATTTTAGTGATAAGCGATAACTATAGCATGTTAAGCTTTAAGTTGTAGAGTTTTTGATGATTAGTTTGATATTTTGGTGAAAAGAAGTTTTTTTTTTTCATCTATGTTGTTAATTTTCTTAAGCTCGTAATCGCACCTTTTGAAAGCCTCAATTATCTTGATTGCGTGGAAAAATGTTGTTTATAAGCGATAAGACCGCCTACATTATAATTGTTTGTTATGCTAAATTTTTTGTGTTCAATCGTCTAAAAATATTTAATGCTTTGTGAAAAGAAAGCCTCTTCTATACATTTACCTTTCTGTAAAAAGTAAAAAAGTTTATATAAAGATTAAAGAGCGATTGTAAAACGTTTTATCTGTTAAAATGTTTCTAATAAATGTCATGTATCTTGTCCTCAGCTCCTTTGATGCACTGAAGAAGTCGCTGGTCGGCGTACAAAAGTACATCCAAGCAACTGACCTCTCGGAGGCTTCCCAGGAGGCCGTCGAAGAGAAACTTCGCGCCACCGACCGTCAATAAAATAATAATCAGCATTTATTTAACCTTTACGCTACGACCGACGTGGTGCGCGACGAAATATGCACCATCTGCGCGTTTAATCTGTGACCGGAACTGACGTTTTCCACAATTCTTAGCATTTCAATACCGAATTCCATTTTAGAATTCACAATGTCAGATTTTTTTTCATGGTTCACTTTAGTCAAGAACAATCGGATCTTTGTCCGGTTTTGAAAAAAAAAAAGAAAAAAAAAACAAAAGTGACAGCTGTCAGATGGTGTAAACATTTTGGCGCGTCGACACAGTGATACGCATGGGTTCTTTTATATTAATTACGTTTGTCCTTTGCTTCTGAATAGAAATGAGCGGTCAACTTAGTCGGCGGTGTTGTACAGATATAGTATAATGCTATATTAGGATACAGGCCGACTGAATTAGCTAATAAGGGATCGTTTAAGTAATAATTTAAATTATACTAATTATTATATATATTTTTCCTATAAACTAAAGAGTAAGTTAAGCTCAAACTAAATTAAATACAGTGACGCGTGTGCGTTTTAATTTTTTTTATCGAAAACAGGTGACGCCGGTCGGCTTTTTATACTATTTAGATGTAAAAAGGTACGATTTTTATACGATTGCCTAGTTTTGATTTTGAGATAGAACTGGCTAATTGCTTGTAACGGCTCGGACCCAGCGGGCGGTTGAATAAGTATTTTGTAGCCAATTTATCCAGAAATACACTCGATATAAGTGAAATTGGTGGTTTTATTTTTTTACTACGTTTATTTTCCCCTTTACCTATCATATCTGTAACCTAGTGTCTGTATGAACTGAAGGGCTTTTTTCCATAATGGAAAAAACGTCCCTATGTACTTACAATTAATACATACAAAAATCTATACTAATACTAGCTGTCCCGGCAAACGTTGTTCTGCCTTACTCTTCATCATTTAGGGGTATGAAAAATAGATGTTAGCCGATTCTCAGACCTACCCGATATGCACACAAAATTGCAATGCATATGCAATTGATGAGAATCGGTCCAGCCGTTTTGGAGGAGTATGGTAACTAACATTGTGACACGGGACTTTTATATATAAGATTATAATAATCTCCAGAACTGGTCCGATTTGAATAATTCTTTCGGTGTTCATTTATCGAGGAAGGCTATATGTAGCCTTAGTGTGATGATATATATATCATCACACTAAGACCAACAGGAGCGGAGCAATGCGGGTGAAACCGCGGAGCACAGCTAGTAAAATATAACATAATTGCTATAATAATATCCTTTGAAACTGTGGATTTTATTGAATATCAACCCTATGTACACTATTTTCTCGTAAACAATTAAGTAAAAAGATGCCTAAGTACTATTAATTATCTCCTAACACAAAATTCCTACTTATAAAAACATCATAATCCTACACCTTGACCTTATACAAATATTAAAAACGAAGGATGGATGTTGGACTCTGTCGAAAAAACTACTGGACGAATTTGGATGAAACTTTTCAGTACCTAATATTATACATCAGAATAACACCTCAACACGCTAGCTATAGAAGAAATACTTGATATACCGCGCGGTACAGCTACTCATAACATAAAATAGTTTCTTTGCAACGTGGAAAAAATCAAACACACATGAACAATGAATAATCGGTATTCATAGCAGATACGATGCTTGAATGCATCGTTCATCTCAATTCGCATCGATGGAGTCGTACATTTGGTAAAGAAAGACAGATTAAAATATTGAGCTCATAAAATTCTGAAATAATTAGTAACTAGTAACTACCTACATAACGGCTGCATAATCAACTGATGTAGTGCTGTAGGTGTCCTAAATTTCACGTATCTACGTGTTCTTATATCTATTTTAGATATAGGCGTGAGTCGTTACCCATAACTATTCAAGAGTGTGAATACGTGACGTTACGCTATTTTATCAATTATCACAAAAACCTAAATCAATCGAAGGTCTCTAAACCAAGTTTCATCAATATCAGATCAGTCGTATCTGTGCGATAGGTAAGTACGCAAAATGCTTGTGGCGCGGTGGGGGCAAGCGAGTGGCGAGTAAAAACTAACAATGTTTTATGTTGTAGTAATAGCACAGACAGTGGCACAGACTAAGTAATAGTAAATCGGCGAGCAACTGATTCTATTGTAACTGCCAGTAATTCATATGATGCGAGTGTCATCCTCGTAATAATTGAGTAGATCAGATCGTAAGCCAACTCCAATGCAATCGTATGTCAATTAGACGCAGTACCTATGCGACTCGTACACTAGTGCAGCTTTTTAGCGGCGTCGACAGCAGTTTGCATGGTGTGCCCGAGCGAGGCTAAAGTCATGCGAGTATACAGCCACAATAGCTGTCCACTTCAAATGCTTGCACTATGTAACCTATCCAGTAGAGACAAGAACTGTTTCCGTTTTTCCAACGACATTATGACTTTTTTAACTACAGCTCGCTGACGCACATAACTTTTTCTTTCTCATTGTAACTACCAATATTTATTATTTGTCGTAAAATGGGTTAGGTTAGGTTACAGTACAGCATAATAATAGGTCTCTCTAGACTAGACTTACGAATACACTACAGAACACAAATGAATTTTAAATTCAATTCTACTGAATTGAATGAAAGCTGAAGAGTTGGTTTAGTGTATTTGGGTATATAAAATAAAACACAAAACTCCGGAAAACCATTTATTTATTTCCATTTTCCGAATACATTCCCATAACTAAAATTCATGAGCAATAAGATACAACCAATTATAACTGGCTTATAATACTACAACTTTTACCGTTTCACACATTGCAAACGTACTTAGTTTAAATCTGCTAAATAGCACAATATGTATTTGACATAATACACATCAATGTATACTAAGACCATGCATTCACAAGCTCAGAAATACGGCAAATATAGTATCATAGCATATTTTAACCGACTTCGAAAAAGGTATTCCCTAGTTCATAGTGCTATTTTTTATCATTTTTAAATACCGTTTCCTTTGTCGTGAATACACAGCATATTATGATAAATTAAAAGTACATCATTTACATAATAATATACTCTTCTGCGAAGAGAAAATTTTGCAGATTATTCGAAACATTAATCCTGCGTATGTTTGACAAAAATTGAAAGAAATTACAAAGTGTTTGATTTTCAGTATATTGTTTAATAATAATATCAATGTAAACTGAAAAAAATAATGAAATTATTTACAAAAAAGGTTCGAATTTACTGTATTTCTCCAATATGAAAAATAATTACGTATTTTAATATCACAAGTCGACCATTTTGGTGATGTTCAAATTAAAATTTACGCATGAAGATGTGTAATGCGTTACTTATGTGTAAACATTATTCATGCATTTAAATTGTTCACATTTCATTCGATATAATATCGTATATATAAAAATAACAATTATTATGCCTTTCAAAAAGGACAAATTCGAATCACATAATTTTCAGAACGCAAACGACTGCTTGCAAACCAAACTTTGCTGTCAACTATTAATAATCTTCATTTTTTTTTACCTTCAAATAATATTAAAAAGTTTTATATAATTTGTAGGTAGGATTTAAATTGATTTATTGAATATAAAGTTTTCTCGTAGTATTTTCTAGTGTTTGATTTTATGCGAGTATTATACAGGGTGTCCCACGGTCGGTATACTAAGCTCAAAGGAGTATAAACTATATAGTTTTGCATATGCTGAGTACGTAAAAAATACTTATAAAATCCAGACGTATTTTTTTTTCAAATAGATGAATTCTTAAAACTCTGTGTAAAGATAAACTACGATAACATGGCGCGCCCCTCCAAATTACTGTTTCAATGTGTGTAGTGACATCCTTACGACGGAGTTTGTATGTAGTTGTACGTATTCGTCTTTAGTAGCAGGCTGGCAGCGGTCTGAGACAGTCAAGTTATTAATTCTACGTCGCTCAGTAGTACGAAAGTACTGATTGCAAAACAAGTTAGTATGTATAATGACAGTATGAATAATGCCTTTGTTATCACTTGGCTCGTAACATATTATAAACTTTCTTATAATAAAAAATACATTATGATTACGTATTTTTGTAAATGATTTTGATGTCTTAGTCACTAAAAATAAATGTGTTATAAATACATTAATAAAGGTATCATTTTATTGAAAACATTAAA
>CAJQZM010031968.1:0-21689 GCA_907164665.1 Colias nastes | reverse complement strand
TTGGCGTAAAATTATTTATTTTTAAGGTTTAAAATAAGTTATTTAAATATAATATTATAATTAAAGTATTAAAAGTAAGAGAAACTCAATAATCGCTTTTGAAGTTGATAAATAGTATAAAGGATATTTATATAAAGGATTCGGTTGGTTCTTTCTTAGACTATGCACGCTTTTATCGTATAAAATGCAAGGACTCTATGAAATAAATTAAAGCCTGACACTATAATTTATAGATAGTCTTTTTATTTGAATAATTTTATTTTCAAAAAATGTTATAAATAGAAGCGCATTCATAGAGTTCATCTTTTATGCAGGAAAATGTATGGTTCATTCTGTGAGAATTAATTAACAATATTATATTTTTTGTTATTATATACTTAGGTATGTATATTATTATATGTGCTTTTATATAAGTTTATTATTACAAAAAGAACATTATCTGCAGGTAATGGATAAACTATTATTTAATAACTTATTAAACCGGAGACCCACAGTTTTAGATGCATTTTTGTTACTACTTACTATACTAAAATTCATGTAGTAATTCATCAATCTTTTATTTTTATTACTAGCTTACCGCCCGCGGCTTCGCCCACTTTGACTTAAAACTAATAAATTAAATACTAAAACCTTCCTCTTGAATCACTCTATCTATTAAAAAAAAAACCGCATCAAAATCCGTTGCGTAGTTTGAAAGATTTAAGCATACAAAGGGACATAGAGACAGAGAAAGTGACTTTGTTTTATACCATGTATTTTAGTGATGTTCCGTACCTATTCCACCAATCGATACGTTAGTGTTTACTAACGTGCGTTTGTGCTCAAATGAACACATTTTAAAACCGTCAAATACTTTAAAAGGTACACCAACTCCTTCCACCTATATCACAATTTATCTGCTATAAAATATCTCCAGCAGTCTCCTTTGAAACGATATTGGAAAGACGCGTCCATATTTTCTGAATATAAACGACGCACTCAAACACAGCCATCGGTCTATCTTGATTCAATTTCAATGTGCCATTTCATGTTTTGGATGTATGATTGTATGCTGGCCTTGAGACTGGAATGAAGCATAGATTTATTAAAACTGGGAAACGAGGTTTGTAGGTATTTGTGGTTCGAACTAGATACCTATTTTTCGAAGTATATACCTAATATAATAATGAGTATAATGTCTACAGGATACTGCCTACATATTTATTTATTTCAATATTATTCTCTTTATATAAAACAAGCGTATTTCTATAATTTACACTTCTACGAACGAAACTAAAAATGCACTACTATTTTCACATCGGATCTATTATGAAATTTCAATACGAAGCGCGCCAATTTTATAACTAAAGTAGTTACCTATTTTATAATAATCCAATAGTTAGTTATTAATAGTTATATAATATTAACCCTTAATTACTCGCGTGGGGTATATCTAACCCCACGGCGTATTTGAAGCGTCGTATCTCCGCCATTTTTAAAGCTACCTGCGTAACTTTCTTAGTAGCTGCCTAAATACCTTCCCCTGCCGTGAATCACTCGCGAGCGCCGTTCCATATCGTGTGGTTGTGTCAGGAGATCGCGTCTGGGGTATATATTGCCCCACGCGAGTATTAGTGCAACTTTTTTTGGACGAGTGAGTATGTGTATTTTTATTTTATAATGTGCAGTACATATACTAAATGGTTCGTTTTTTACTTATCTTTGTTTTATGTTTATTTGTTTTAGGTTAGAACGCCTAAAATGGCAAGTAAGCGTCTTTCTGACTACCAGATTGTTGAGCGTTTGGAAGATGACGAAGAAAGCATCACAGATAGTCCCGATGAAGATGAGGTAGACGAGGACGTGATCCAGAGTGACCACAACTCAACCAAATGTGTGCTAACTATAACGTCGGCAGACGAACAAAAAGATGGCCTATGGTTATATTTACCACACTGCCTAGGGCCATACAAAAACGGCTAAAAAAATGCTCAAGTTCAGGATCCTAGCCCCACTTCCAGAGGTGGTCCATCGACAACTTATAAAAGGTGCCATATCTGTCCAAGGTCAAAGGATAAAAAAATAAGATTTATGTGTGCCAAATGCCACCAGCAAGTTTGTCACGACCATTCCACTATGATATGTGATAAATGTATTGAATAAAAAGTTCCTAAAATTAAAGTTTCATCTTTAAAAGTTTATTATATTTATATTGATTAAAGATAGTATTATAATTTAGAACAATGTTGTCTCTTTCTAATTTTTATAATAAAAATAAAAGTATGTCATTAAAAATATGTTTTATTGTACCTTAAAAATTGGGGTTAAATATACCCCACGCGAGCGTAAGTGTAACTATATGGACGCGAGTAATTAAGGGTTAAAATAGTTATTTTATCAAAATACGCCAATGTAAAAAAATACTACGAATCTAACCCATCCCCTTATCCAAACCAAAGACTATGCTAAATGACGTTCAGTAAAGACGTTAAACGTTACATTAAACGGACCTATTTATGCAAAAAGGGACCAACCCACATCTTTTGCGAAATTGAGTTAAGTACACAGATAGTGTTAAAAAAACGTTTTCTACCTTCTCAAAAAATTTGGTAGAGCTTTGATAACTGTAAGTACAGTTTTTTACATGTCAGTTGCGGAACCAACCCAATTTCGCCAACTTTCATTATGCAAGATGGAACCAAAATTGGTTGGTTCTATTTTATCACAAAAAGCTTCATTAGTTTTCAAGGTAACCAGAACCAACTGACTTTGGTTCTTGTTTGCATAATTAAATTTCTCGGCCTTTAAGTATGCAAGGGGCTTGGTTCTATGTTGAATTTGATTAATATGTTCTATTTTTTTTAACTTTAATCATGTTTTTATTATAAAAAGCAAAATAAGAATTATCAAAATGATTTACTACAATTTTACAAAAAAAAATGTATCTACTTAAAAGTAAACATCTATTACTTCAAAATCGGGAGTCACGGAAAAGCCATTGATATCATCTTCTACAATATCTTTGGTCTTTATTTTTATTTAATTTTTTTGTAAAAATTTTGAGCGTTGTTCGGAATGAGATGCAAAAAAACTTTTTAAATCCGGTAATTTCACCTCGGGAGTACGTATGGTTGTGGGCCAGAGCAAGCAGAGCCCCGCAGGAGTTATTTCAGAATATTAAACGCTCAACACCATTTTTTAATCTTTCCGTGATCCAATTCAAACTAACGAGGATGCTTAAAGCATTCATGATTGACCATCCAACAGTAAAACAAATCATTCATAATTTTTTTTGTGTCTGGTCACAGTTTTTTATCCAAAGCTACCGATTTTGGCCGATTGAGTACTGAGTACTGAGCTCAATAAAACAAAGACTGTTTATATTCTGGAAAACTACATATAAATCATTAAATATGTAAAAAAGACTCTGTCTTCACAAATCTCTTCTAAATAAAAAAAAAAAAACATAATGAATCATCACTATCATGAAGACAGATGAAAGCAGAAGATGGGTCTACTGTATCTTAGTTAGATACAAAAGTAGTGTCATTAAAGTGAAACAAATACATGTATTTTGATATTATTACAAAATTATCGTGACCTTCTTGTCCTTAATCCATGTTATTTTGAGTCAGTATAACACGGTTTATTTTTCTATTCTCCTGACAAACATCAGGGTTACGAAGTAACTATTCTCTAATCTGTGATCAGGGCATATTTTACTCATTTTTCTTTTTTAATATAACTTTGCACACTTACACCTCTTTCCCTTGGCCTTCCTCTTGTTCTGCATCCATCAACATTCATATCCATCACTTTCTAAGTCATATGCGTGTCATCTATCTTCACCACATGTCCATACCAAGACAGACAATTCCCTTTCAATCTTTCTGTAATAAAACCAGTTTAAATATTCTTTTTATATATTCATTCCTTACTTCATCCATTCTTGTCACCCCACACATCCATATCAACATTCTCATCTGCGCTAAATGCAATCGTTTTTGTTTACGACCTACCGTCACTTTATTTTATATTTTTGTTCACGCGAATTGTAATATGCATTGTCATTGTGTCATCTTAGCGTGATCAATGAGCCTGTGTGTGACCTGGCATTAACTAATGCGGTGGCAAGTAAAACTTGTCCACTGAAACGTGAAAAGCAGGCTCTGATATTATTAATATTTTTTTCCTGTGTTGATGTAGATGCTGTTGCTTCCTTAGCATCTGGTTCTGCCTCACTCATTTGAGGCTCCGACGGACGCGATACATTTTTGGGATGTAGTAAAGAATGATGTTTCTTCTTGCAAATACGACACCTGGAAGACTGGCGACACGAATATACATTGTGACCTGCACCAAGACAATTAAAACAAAGATTATGGGATTGGACAAAATTCCGTCGAGTATCAGTCATTTCCCTTGAAAAACCTTTACAATTTCGCAAATGATGATCATCAGAACAATAAATACATTTTAAATTTGAAATATGAAACGCTTTCGGAGTAACATTAGTTCTATATTGTTGACTATTTTGTTTAGCTACCTTAGGATCAATAAATTCTAATGAACGTGAGCGGATTTCTAAAAATTCTATAAATTCTTTATATGTTGGTAACAAATTACAATTTTTACTACTTTGCAGTTCCCACTGCTTACGGGACTCGAAATCTAATTTTAAACTTACAATATGAATAACAATAGTGTCCCAAGTACTTACATCTATTGACAAATTTTTAAGTGCAAACATACATTCATTAGTAGTATCTAATATTTCGCGTAACGCTGTAGCTGATTCAGTTGTTACCGTTTTTTGATTCATAAATTTCTTTAAGATACAATTGGCAAGATACTTTTTGTTGTTGTACCGATCTTCAAGCTGTTTCCAACATAAATTATAATTTTCTGCAGTTATTGGTATGTGTCGCAAGAACTGTTCCGCTTCTCCAGTGAGTTGACATTTTAAATAATGTAAGCGTTGAACGTCATCCAATGTAGGGTTACTATGTACCAGTGACAAAAACAGGTCTCGAAAGCTCGTCCATTCTGCATATTTCCCGGAGAAATATGGAATAGCAATCTTTGGTAATTTAAAACCTTGTTGTTTCGAATCTGTAAATGTGGTGCTGCCATCTGGCGCATGATGTACAGTGGTCGATTTAACCGTTAAATTAGCTCGAGCTTCCCGCAACTCATACTTATAATCGATGTATTGTTCTTCGCAATTGCCATATGTATCAGCCTTGACATAAGTAGTAGCATTCAATTTATCACTTTCCGAAACTTGAATAATTTGCGTGTGAGTTTGCAAAAACTGAGACCAAAGTTCCTCAAGCGCATCCAATCTTGTCGATAAATACGCATCATTCGCTAAACGTTCTTTAGGCGATTTCTTAAAATTAGATCTAGCTTTTGTAATTCGATCATATATATTGTTTTGCACTTTAATATAAGATTCCATCTTTACAATAAACAAAATTAATATATAAAAAAACTTTATAAAAATCTCAACGTGAAATACCTATTTGGAATATGTAATCTAATAAAACAAATATATATTAACTATAGAAAATCCGAAATAGATTTATAAATTCAATGTTCATAAAGTGACACGTACTTATTCACAGATTATAATACTTAAGTACTTAATTATTTAACTATAATTGTTTTAAGATTCAGCTAAACACGTAACCTTGAACTATCTAACAAGTTCACATTACATCAATCTTTAAAGTACAAATCAATTTATTTTGTAATAGCAATTAGCAAGTTTTACGAATGTACTCACGGTTTGTCCACTTATTTACTCACTCACAGCACTTATACACAAAACAACCTCCAGGTGCAGATGTGAAGACACGAAACACGATGATAGAACACCCAACTCGCTGTCACGTATTATTAGTCGTAATCCACCAATAATTACTTCGATATTGTCGTAACTCCAAAGCCAGTATTCTCCAGTATCGTTATATATTATATATTATATTATATCCGGCAATCGTAAGGACCATGAATAAAACTCCCGTTTTATGTATCGCTGATGGCTTCATCTACTTTTTCTTTGTTAACACCAATTGAAATTGTGAAATGATAAAACTGCATACATATAAACTTTCGGTTTATTTCCTTCAACTTGAATGTTAACAATGAGCAATATACACATTACTTTCTTTAGCACAGGTATTTATATTAATTACAACACAAATTTTAATATTAGATGTGATCAATACTCAGACGCTAAGATGACACAATGACAATGCATATTACAATTCGCGTGAACAAAAATATAAAATAAAGTGACGGTAGGTCGTAAACATCCATCTTCCATCTTTTTCACTGCCCAGCTTTCCAATCCATACACTACGACAAGTCTAATCAAGGATTTTTATATATTCCCTGTTAACTTTAAGGTGGACTTCCGACCAGCGCGGCTCTATCGCAACGGCCGCAGCGTCTAAGCCGCTGCGTCACTGTCGCAGCGGCTTAGACGCAGATTGGCTTCCGAGCAGCGCGACTCCGGCGTCAGTCACAGTTATTAGTCCATACCTGACGGTTGTGCGGTACAGTAGGAATGAACCGATCAATTAAAAAAATATTATTAGAAGAAGAAGAGGATGATCTTTAATTGCTTCGTTACTACTATAGTATGGAGCGAAGCCCAGCAGACCCAATTTACAAAATTGCATCTTGAGTCACTAAATTTATTAGTGCCTCGTCTTGCTCATCCGTAAATATGTTACTAACGTCCATTTTTTAGATATTCTCTCGAAAATAACTAGATAATAACCTAAAAACAACGTGCTTTCGCAGCCTGCCACGCGACAGTGCTTGCGCGAGCATTGCACGGCCGCTACAGCCGCGCGTCACTGACGCGGCGACACTGTCGCTGCGACAGTGACGCTGCGCTCGAACGTTCCATCATACATTTCCGTACTGTATAATACTATCGCTCTGTCGCCGCGTTACTGTCGCTGCGTTAGTGACGCCGGAGCCGCGGTGGTCGGAAGTCCACCTTTAAGGGCATACGTAAGTTGCAATTAGTTCCAGCGAACTGTCGCTGCTTTATTTAGCCTGTTTTGATCGGATGCTTAACTTTTTTCTTTAATTATGGCAACAATAAAAACCAAAATTAATTATGCATTATAGAACCAACCCACAAATATGTATTTTTGCAAGATGGAACCGAGAGGTTTTTTAACGATTATTTTGTAACAATTTAATAAAAATCCATGCAACTGGTATCCCTAGAAAGGATTCGATATGATACACACGCCTAACAACTTTTTTTCCCCAAATTTTACAACATATAGTTTTTGCAAACGATTTTCACAAAAACCTCATTTTCTCGAAATTGATTCGGTGTAGGTTGGTCCCTTTTTGCATAAATACGTCCATTAACAACTTGACGAGTTGTCCTTTAGTCATTCAATTAAAATATGTCGTCATTCAATAATGCGCTAGTCATTCAATCAAATAGCAAATTCAACCAGATGACTGCTACATGTATACAGGTAAAAAAATAAACATCGTAGCGAGGAAAGGTTCGTTGATTTGGATTCAAAAATGTTATCTACTACGTATCCATTTTAACAAACATTGGAAACCTGAGTTTGAGATCCCCCAAGGCACTAAGCTCGTTACAGATAGGTCTGCGTCCTTTCTATAAAGGATTTGTCGGAGATCCTGAATCTGAATTATAGAGCATTATTCTTGCTAAGGCCAAGTGATAAAGCTGACTGATTCGAGAATTAATATTATGTAGGTTATGGTGGGGTTAGATAGCGTGGCGATACGAGTATCTGGTGTAAGTAATCTGTATTTTATATCATGAGCTGAACTTATGATTTGAAAAATATGTTTGCGTAGGATTGTCTATTTATTGAGGTATAATATTACGCTATAACGTTGTGATTGATAAAGTACATATTTAGTATAATATCTATGAGTATAATAGACAGTATTCGTGATATTTCGTTTAGGTAGAAAAGTCCTTTCCTAAAAAAGACCGTTTATGAATGAAATGTTATGTTTGTCAGGTTGCTGAACTATAACAACTCAAACTACACATATTAAATTAGTACTTAAGCTGAATTCATTTTATAATAAATATTATTAAAAGACGAATGAACTATATAGGCTAACTATATGTATAATTATTATATGTAAAGGCTTTAAAAACGCTGTTAAAAGTAAGTTAGTGATGTCGAAACTCAAGTGTCGTATATTTAAAAATAAACGAGTTCCTTTGACAGTGCAATTCTAGTTTTTTTTGTAAATACGTGAGGACAAAAGTAAACAAAGACAAAGGACAGTCACGTATATTTTACGTAGAGCATAACGTTTTCTAAATTTATTCTAACAAAGACACTTGAAAACTTCATGTCCGTACATACTGCTCTAAAAATATAATTTTCCGGACCATTGTCTATTTTGAATGAAGGTTAGGTATTTCTGATATTGTTTAAAATCAATAAAAAAAAACTCTTTTATTGTTCATAGTAAACTCTTTTATTGTTCATAGTAGGTACATGTTTTTTATTTAAGTTTAGAAGCGAAAATAAAATATTAAAAAATAGGTACATAATTAATATTATATAGAGTTAAAATTTGCTTTACATAATAATATCTACATACATATAAAATAATGGAAAAATGACACATTATATAATATACTTAAGTACAATACTTCAACTTGTAATAGTTGATGTTCATGATAATAGAAGGTTTACCCTTACATAAGTATATTGGCACAAGATAGAATCATTTTGAAATCTCTTCTACTTTAAATCAAAGAAAATCATAGTGTTCACAATAAATATACAGCGAACTGCTCCATTAAAAATTAAAAACACCTTAAAATGTATTATCGTGAAACTTCGCAGTTGTTTTAGATTTCAAGTCAATTTGAATGTTTAGAGAAAGAATCGATTGATCGCGTTCAATGTACTATAGTATTACTTTTAAAGCTAAAGTAAGAAGTAAATATATAATGAAACGCCTCAAATGTGACTTAAATGAAGGGCTTCACGTCAAAGTCAAAGACTTTATGGAGGGACAATCAAATAGCAGTATTTATTAGGTTAATGGCGAAGTTTATCAATTGGTAATTAATAACTTTTTTAGGGGTAAGATAACTTTCATTTTGACATTAAAAGTAACTGATTTATGACGATTTTAAAGTCCATTAAATTACACATTTTAGACAGCTTAATTGCTGAAAAATGTTGAATTGTTGGAGGAATTAATTACGTGGTTAGATAATTAATTTGCTAGACTTTAGTTACTTACTTTTTATTTCAGAGTTCAGTATTAACCTAACTTATTTCATTCACCCATTAATATGACAAATTAAGACTCAAACTAGGACCTCACCTACGTATTTACTGATAAACATGGACAAAAAGTTGAGAAAACTTACTTCTTATCAGTCATAGCAAGTATCGTCAAATGGAAGCTTCAACAAAAATAATGATTTTATAAAAAAAAAACCCAAAAAATACACGCTTTGACATCATGTAATCTAGAACGGTATAAAAATAATATAAAATAGACGCGTAACGTCGATTTCCAAAAAAACGTATACTATTCTCCGAATTAAACGTTGTATTAATTCCAGGTGTAACCAGCCTCCGTGACGTCAAACTCCTAGTGGAGCCCACCACAGTAGTACGGGGCGGTACAGCTGCTCTCATCTGCTCCCGGGACATGCAGGGTGCACCGCTGTACTCCGTCAAGTGGTATAGGGGCAACCATGAGTTCTACAGGTTCACACCCATGGAGACACCGTCGACGAGAGTGTTTGGTTTGCCCGGGATTTATGTGGATGTAAGTTTGTTTAACATGTATTTATATTTAGGAAAGCCAACAATTGTTAACATCAATAAATAGACACTAAAAGCCATCGTGAAACAATCGCTTATAGGCTAACCTTATGACTTAAAAACGGCTTAAATATTATGTTTTAGCTACAGTGTTAACCTTACACTATAGCTAACACATATTTAAGTCGTTTTACTGTTTACGTTTTTTAACAGTACCTAATGAGATTCTTTTTGTTACTGTTAGCTAATTGGTTTTGTCAAAAAATTTTAATAAGATTTTTGTCAGTATAACGTTACAAGGCAATCTGACAGGCTGGCTCTGTCGTAATAAAAATCATCAAGAGAACTTTCTTAATGAGTTTAGACTACATCACGCGGAGATACCATAAAACTAAAAAGTTGTCAAAAGCCTGCATATTTCATGATAAAAACAACGTCGATAACAACCATAAACAAAAACACACTCGGGTCAATGACACTATGTACTATTTATTAAAAAAAACATCATAAAAACCAATAGTAGGGGAGAGGGGGGCATTACGGGGACGCGGGGCACGACGGGGCCACCCACACTTACAGAAAACTATACGGTCTAGATGTGTTTTGTTTTCGCTAATAGGTAGCCAATTTGTATCTCTCTTAAGTCTGAAAGTGACCGGCGAAAGGCTGCGCACGTTTGATTTTTAAAAGGAAAAACGATTTTCAACGTAATTTCATGTAATTTGAGTGACTATGAATACGCTTATAAAATGGTAAGTGTTTATGTCGCTACTATCATGTATTTACTTTGTTATTGCAGATAAGTTACTTATTGATATATTTTGAACAAAAATACTCTAACCCTCACTAATTTTATTTGATTTGTTATTTAAAATAATGTGAGAATTGGGGCATAACGGGGACATGGTTACGGGGTACGATGGGGTATCCCGTTATGTTAGAAAAAACGAGAACAATTTAAGAGAACGAAGAAATGTTCTAATCCAAATGACCCCAAGTTAAAGAAGAACTCTAAGAAACAGAAGACCCAAAAATACTCTACTGTAGAGAATACCGACGAGGATACCATGTGCCTGTACTGCCTTGACGTGAACCACACTTATTTAAGGTCTTCGTAAGGTTGGGTGGCTTGCCAATTATGTGGACGGTGGGCTCATATATCTTGTGCTGGTGTAGATGACGACAATACAGAAGAAATCCACATCTGCTTGTATTGTGACGCAAAATAAATACGTACCCCATTCTGCCCCTACCCTGGGGCACGATGGGGTTTTCATAATAGTTTCAAAAAATTAAAATTATAACGTGATATGATTATTTACATCACCAAATTCTATGCCAAATGATAGTTTAATAAGTAACCAAAGTGTTGTGATTCATTTTAATTAATAAATACATTGCGTTGATCATGTAACTGTGTATTTTCCTTAACGTCCCCATTATGCCCCCCTCTCCCCTACTAATTCAAACCCATGCCTCATAAACATAAATTCAAATTAGTTAATTAATTTTCCCTAAGCGTAGCTCGCTCGATCCTTTTTTTCAAAAATCATTTTATACGTCTATAAAATTCCCGTTTTAAATTTCATGAAAAGCACTCAGCGCGATTTTGGAATTCGCGGCAAAAAAATTAAAATGGCGGCGAACGAATAGGAAAAAGCAGTTAGTTGCTAATTAAAATTATGAGACGCGATGTCTGGGACTCCTGTTGAAATGTAAATAACCTCACAAGGTTTACAGCACCTATAAATTTAATAATAGTAAAACTGTTGCCTCATTCTGAAGAATGGCGCTACTGTATTACAGACCAAGGATTAGATTGACAGCAGAAACTTATACCTTGTATATTAAAAACCACAGCCTCGCAGGCCACGGCTTAGATCGTCAGTCAACTCAACTTCTAACTTTATTTACGCACCTAGTTATAATGTACAAAATAATTTACGAAACACTTGTTTGTTTATATATAATATACATAATAAATATACTTAGAGACACATAGTTTTATTACTATTTTATTGACAGAAAGGGGTTATCTTCAAAATATTTTTGATCCCAACACACGCTATAAAGGTTTTGTTTCCATGTATATTTTCAACAGACAGTAAACATATTTTTATTATTATTTTGTTTTGAGAAAGCTCCCATAAAGGTTTAGGCGGTAATCCACCACGCTGGCCAATTTGTGTGGATTAGAACATGTCACGTGTCTTCGAACTTTGTTACTTGGACAAGTTGATTTAGTCACCATATTTTCCTGTTGATAAATTGAAACCTCATAACTGGAAAGTGGTTTAGTAAAGGAAACATTACAAAAGTGCATCAGTATATTATATTAAAAACTAGCTGTGCACCGCGGTTTTATCCGCGTTGCTCCGCTTCAAATGGTCTTTGTTATGTCTGTAGCTTTTCTCGATAAATGGGCTGTCTAACGGTATTTTTTTTCAAATCGGATTCGTGGTTCCTGAAATAAGAACGATGCAGAAAACAAACAATCTATTCAGTTTAATAATATTAAGAATAGATAACTGAATTTTGCTTTTTGCTTACATATTATAATATGTACCTACTATACATTACGTAATTAGTAAGTATGATTTATGTCTGTATTGACCATTGCATTTGATTTGCTAGACGCTTGCTAGACGTCATGTTAAACACGAGTCCTACGGCAAAGCTTGTCAAAACCATACATATCTCGTATTATGTATGTGAAGTACATAATAAAATAATAATAATTCTTTATATAATACACTATAATTAGCTTATCTATACTAATATTATAAAAATGAAATTTTGTTTATTCGTTTGAACGCCCTAATCTCAGGAACTATTGGTCCGATTTTAAAAATTCTTTCGGTTTTAGATATCCCATTTATCGAGAAAGGCTATATCTTCACGGTAAGACCAATGGGAGCGGAGCAATGCGGGTAAAACCGCGGAGTATAGCTAGTTTTTAAATAAAAATAAGAAGATTCAAAACACAAACAATACATAATCGTCAATTCTGGAGAACAACGAATCAGTAGATGTCACATGTAAAATGTCGATTTTATTACGATGTTTTACAAATAAATTTAATTAATAATGGCGATAAAACGTATAATAATATTTTGTGGATCATTTAAATTAACCAGTTCGTGTGTAACAATGAATGTTATAAATGTATTAAAATTAATATTAAATAATGTCCTCTGAAATGTTCGTAATTGTTGGCTTATTTTGTTGGATACTAATATGAAATATTTATGTTGATAATTTAGTCACAACTTTTTCATTAAATAAAAAGCTGCTATTTTGACTTTATAGACATACTTTTCAATTTACCTATTCGTTTTTAAAGATACTGAATATAAAAACGTCTGGACCTCTGTAGAATTTAATTATAATTTTATGCTCAGAATTATTATTCCATGTCGTATAATAAATGGTAAACAAGATGGAGTTAATACCATCCTATCTAAATTATCAAACTTTATAAGGTCTCTACATTTCATCCTCACAATTATTTTCAATATTATCCATAAAACCCTGGTAATATTCATAACATTACGCCACATTTGGCCTACCTTTAAAAGTTGTAAGTTCCCAAATATTGATACTTGGAAAGGAACTGGCCTTTTCTACCGTCTCCATAATCTATCCAAATTCAAAACTTTACACCAGAACTGATACATAATTCCCACTTATAAAGTGTGAAATATCTGTTAAAAACAAAACCCATTACACTCAAACAAACACTAGGTTATTTATCTTAACAGATAACATATAAAAATATAGTTGATCGTTTACAATGTCTGAAGATAATATCGTGGCTTCAGGCGAAACCCCGCTCTATTCCAACGCTCGGTTCTCGACATAAATGTCAGACACAGAGATCACGCTTTACTAGTTTTATTTCGCTTTTAAACCTTCACAAAACGTACAAAGTTGATAACGTTAAGGGTCAATTAATTGCGATAATGCCGGCTTTTTTACGAGGTTTTGCCGGCTTGAAATAATATTGGGAATTGTTGGAATAGCTGTTTGTTTAATGTATTTAGGGTAAGGGTTATTGCAAGTATTGTTGGTATGTGTGCGAATATACGTCACGTTTATGTGGGTTATAAGGCACATCTATTATAGGTAAATTAGCTACACTGATCAATTTTCTTATGGACACATAGGTGATCAGCCTTCTGTATCCTGCCAGATCTTTCTTTTTTGTTTGTCTCCTCCGGATATCAAACTCATGACCCTCCACGCGTTAACCATGACCTACCTAGTAAGCAGCTTGGATTGGATTGGAAAAATTATAAGAGTATATTGATTAGTGTTATCTAGTACATACTAATGAAAGAAATTTTATGTAGGTCAGGGTATAGACGGCTGAACACCTAGTAATTGCAATGATAATTAATAGTAAAATCAATCTTGTAACAGATATTAAACGCTCTATATTCAACGAGTTTACTATTTTTTTCGCCAATATCATGTTTTCCAATCAATAGGCATAAGCGATGTAAATACAGCGTCTACTGAAATTCCCGTTAAAATCGATATAGTCATTTCCAAGATACACAGCTACATGACAGACACTACTGTAAATCTCTAATCCATTATAAGTAATCCTAAATACTTTTTAGGCGTTTCATGAAAAATATATATGATGCTACAAGTAGGAACATCAATTTAATTTATATAAAGTTTACAATAGACACATTTTTATTTACTTTATTCATTTATAGAAAATTAAAGAGGGGCCGTTGCCGGAAGAAATTTCTACAGTTTAAACAAGGCTATTTTTGTTTGCATTTCTTTATTTACCATGTAACAATTCTGGGAAGGGCTTTCGTAATAAAAATATCAGCATACATTCGAAACACAACTAGCGGTAGTTCCCTTCTGAATCCCTATAGTTTGCTCAGTCCCTTCGGATTGGTTTATGATTATGTACCTTTTGAAGTCCTACAACGTACAATCGGCCCTCCATTTTTATTTATAGAATAATGTTTGGATCACAAATCCCTCCAGCCATTTCCTCCTTATTTGGTGGTTTGTATTAAATTTCTGTTTTGATCAAAGTGTTTCAATGTGGGGAGAAATTGACATTTCTGTAGCGGGTGCCGGGAAATAAGATCATGTTGAAGTTACGAGTATTGCCACTGTAGCTTAGAATTTTGTGAGTGTATTTTATAATGATGTTCTGTGGATTTATCTTTTGATGTTGTTGTTTATTTTTTATGAAGGTGAGTGACGTGATGTTATGCTTGTATTATGCTTTCACTATAGATAAAAAAAACGTGAGCCGTCACGGGACAACTGGCAGATGTGAAACACCGTATAGAGTATAGACTCATTCATAATAAGTATTTAATTAGTCTTTGGAAAGCATAATATCTACATTATTGTTATTATAATACAAAAAAATTGGCTGAAAGTGGAAATAACATAAATACCACTTTTAGCAATTTGCTAATTTAATGCAGTAATAAAAACGAAAGACCCAAGTTATAAAAATTTAAATAAGAATATTATAGACATGAATATTATTAAATTATTTGAATATTCTAAAAAAAAAAAACTAGTATTACTAACACGAAACTATAATAAATCACACACGTGGAGGAAAGCTATGATGAAATCGTTAAGTATGCACAGGCGATTATTCCATGTCTTTAACAGCTATATCAAAATACTTTAAATTAATATCGAAAGTATCTTCCCTAATGAGTAAAATGACAATAATATTGTATTTCTTATATCACGCTACGAAAAAAAAAAAGTAGAGCATAACATGAATGATACTTAAATGTAGCAAACATCATAAAAATAATCCTTTGAAAGACAAAATTGATCACTTTACATTGTAGAATAAAGTATAAAATACAATAATAGTGTAATAAAACTGATTTTCAGATGAACCGCTCAAACGGTTCTCAAGTACTCCTCCGGCGCATGGATCTAGGCCTCGCCGGTAACTTCAGCTGCGAAGTCACAGCCGAGTCACCGTCGTTCGCCACGCAGATTGCTACCAAGTTTATTGATGTTATTGGTAAGTGTAATTACCTATAGTGATATAAATTATTAATTAAGAATTATTAATGTTAGAATTGGTAAAGGATTCACCTGGTGGTAAGCAAACACCACAACCTATGAACATACAACGCCTCGGTAAATAGTTATCAACTTTAAATATTATGGAATAAATAACAGCTTGATCAGAGGAGAATTAAAAATGTTTGAAAAAAAGAAGATATTATATACACTTTTAGCACCAAGACACAGTGAAAATGAAAAATGATGACATGACAGTGAAAAATTTTAAATAAATAATGAAAGGGAACAAAACATCGATGACAAAATGTTCCCCACATCAGCATGTATTGCAGAATTCCTGCTTTATGTCTGAATCGATTAGAAATGTGTCCTGATTCAAACAGTAGGTATAGCCTAAAAAAATAGAGGATGCATAAATTCCCGTAACGGTGAAAATGAATACGAACGTTCGTCATTATAAAGAGTGGTGTACGCAGAGTACTTGAACAAATTATGATGAACACAACTTTTTAAATGATAAATGATTTTAACTACGTGTTTTTGGAAGATTTGCGCCAAATTTCAGTTTTATAGGAATTTGTGCTTGAATGTTTACTTTGTCGCGACCGTCATGCTTATAACAGAAACTTAACAATTGTAAACATGCGTTAAGACGCATTGTATAAGTACAATACTACGAAACGAACTATATTATAATAGGTGAATATCGTTTTAAACAGGTAAAAAATGTTATTTATCTCAAAACAATTTAGATTCTTTCCATGATTATCTGTCGCGGAATCAACTGATGATAATATGCATAGTATTATTATTTATTTACAACCGCTTTTTAATCTTCCAAAAAATGTTCTATCACCCATAAGCCTGTAATTTATCAAAATTGTACCGCAAACAAAATGTGAATAAAAATATCACTTTTGTACCTTCTATTACTTATCTTATATAAAAGAAATACCATTTTGACAGCATCAAAATCATCTATCTTTCTTGTTTATCGTTGGAGAGAAATTAAATGATTAATTAGGTCACTGTCAAGAGCTTCGAGAACGGAATATAGCTTTTATAAAAGAATCTTTACTGACCCAATATTTAATTTTATGCCTTTTTTATTAGAAAAATTGAAACGTATTATGAAATATTGTTTCAAGCGATAGCGATACAATTTACTTCTGCTTGATATAATTCGATTTCAATTAGTTTTAATTAACAATACGAAAATGTTATTTTCGTCGATAAACTGATAAATAATTAATTTTACTTCTAAAATATCGAATAACATAATATTTGAAACGCTTGCTATAAATCTCTAAATCAAAATTAAATATTTTATATACAATAACTTTAATACATAGAATTGTATTTATAATATGCAATGTCCAAAATAACTTATTTAACACACTTTGACTAGTCAAACTTAAGCGTAGTTTAGAACATCGAGATACAAGAACCACTCGCACAATTAATGACAAAGCACATAAACATTGCCAAGGAATATATTACCGTTTGCACTACGAATCAAACTGCTCCAGCAATTTGTCCGTCTGTACATCATTGTCTGAGTTAGAAGCTTAATTCACTTGTTCTGATGCTAACGATGTTACTAGTTAGTTTTGTAATCAAGAGAGCGATCTTGTATCCGATAGATTGTAATACGGGTATGAGCATTTTGTAGCCCCCGTACCATGATGTCTTGAAGCAGTATTAATTCCATTCCATTATACGGGTCGTCTAGTGCTATCTCTTTCCCACACTGGAATAAATACTGCTATGACATCAACCCCCATGTCCTGATTTGGGATACGGAATGTTATAGTTCTCATGATTTAAAGACTAATTTAAAAATGCCTACTTTGTACATTAGGACATGAATGTTATAAATTAGTTGGAGACCTTTTTAAGCGTTTTAATCTTAGTCTATTTTAACTATTTACGTTTAATGTATGTGCCCCTTATACAATTTACTTGAGACCCAAAAGCTAGATGGATTTATAATATGAATAAAGAAATATATATAAAATATCTTTTTACATTTATGGAGAGAATCTTAACTTCCATTTGTAATGTAATTTATCATACTTATTACTTTTACACGTAGATTCGTGTAATACCGGTGTACGGTTTCTGTAGTTTTCTATTTCACTTCATTCCAGTTTAGTTTTATTATCGCGAGATAACCTTGTTCAATAATTTCTAAGAAAATTTATTAAAATTAGCTCCGATTATAAGCAATGAATGGATAAACAACTCACCTTTAGATATTTTTTTACTACAGTTCGTAACTAGTCTGGAAGAAATTATTGCTATAGCTACATTTACTACATATTTTATTTAGTAGCCAGGAAGAGATAGTTTCCCATATTCGTTTCTAGTTAACTATGTGCTGTATTATCTATACTAATATTATAAAGCTAAAGAGTTTGTTTGTTTGAACGCGCTAATCTCAGGAACTTCTGGTTCGATTTGAAAAATTCTTTCGGTGTTGGATAGCCCATTTATCTAGGAAGGCTATATATCATCACGCTAAGAGCAACAGGAGCGGAGCAATGCGGGTGTAGCTGTATGCTAGTAATTAATATTACTGTTGATAATTAATAGAAGAGTACTTTTAATAATTATTATGAATATTTTCAACGATTTGGACGTGCTAGTTCAATATTATGCTCATCTGCAAATTAAATTTTAATTACAATTATATCAATCACTCATGCGAAGGTTATTCGTTTTGAAGTTGTGTACGGTCAGCAATATCTACGTTTAATTGAGTCATAAAATAATTTACGAATGTCACTTTAATGTTAAAAATGATTTAAATTTATAGAAGCATGTAACATAATTTAGCTATATATATGTTTTTAATAACATACAATATACCAATGGATATAATATAATATGTGTATACACAGTTCCCTTCCTGATAAGTACATTGGCAATATCCCTGAACTAATGAACTGATATTTACATTTTCTTATCTATCCTAATATTATGTAATGCAAAAAGTAAAATTAAAGGTAGAATAAAAATTCTTTGCTATATTTCTTAAGCTCAATGGAATTCAAGACCCAGAAGGAAATAAAATGCAAAATCTACCTCGAACAAAAGGTGATGTTATATGTTTTGCATTTCAGTTAAGCGTAAATTAAAAAAAAAGGACATTATATATCACAGAGCACGCGAGGATCTGAACAAAGATTTGTAAAGGACATTGTGCATAGAGCCGAGAATATTGTGTTGAAAAAACATATTCTTGGAATATGAAGCATTGTTATGATTTATGAATCTAACGCTCTTATTTAAATGTAACAATGTGCTTTTTGGATTTAGAATGCATATGGAAGTTAGTATTGTTTAGGATGACTAGACTAACTCTAGTCTAGTCTATCAGACTCAAGTTAATTGTTAGTGTCACAATGATAAATAAAAAGGATCCTTGCTTTTGGTGATGTGTGATTTAATAGAGTCATTACTTACGGACGCATGAATTATTTTTTTATAATAATAATTTACCAAATGTAATAAAATCGCAAGATATCAATTTGATACTGACAATATTAGGATTTCATATTAATTAAAACGAACCTTACATACTACATGTAAGTATTTAAGCGTAAAAAAAGACTTTTTTTGAATGGGAATCATAAGGGTGGCAATAATGGCAAAATAAATATGAACTGAGAGTTAGGGGGAAAACTTGTATTATAGTAAATATTATAATTGATTACTGTATTCGGTTTTCAGGTGTATTTAGCTAGTTAGACCATAAGACTTTCTTAACAAAACTTTCTTACCAAGAACTACGCTTTAACTGTAAAGAAAACAAAATCAATTAATAACGAACTGTATGCTATAAACGACATTTATAAACTGTTCAAGATAAAATAATAAAGTAACAGTTTATTTGCTCGAATAAACCATTTGAGCTAACAGGAGCATAAAATGTCAGAGTTCTAGAGAAATGATGCTTGCGTCTCTGAGTACTTAATTATTATCAAATGCTATTCCAGGTAATATTGGATGAAAGATAAACTGTTAATGTAACGTTTGTAGGTTAAGTTTAGTCAAATTCTATGAATACTCTTATAGTGAGGGCACCTGAATTTTCATAGATTAAAGTGTGGTTAGTGAAATTCGATGATATGCTGTTAAGGAGTAATTTAGCATGAATGTTTTGAATATAATTCTCGATTTTTTGATTCTTCTTCATAATAATAACCTAAGGAAATTACGTGAAATACATCTGCCCCGTGGGCCGTGACTAGGAACTTTTTTTAATAAAAGAGTAGGCAAACGAGCATGTGGATCACCTGGTGGTAAGCCTCAGCCTATGGGCATCTACAGACGTGTCCGAAGATGTGTTGCCGATTTGTATAATTAACTTTAATTTAATTATTTTGTTTAAGCTGTCTTAGTCTTTTACTGATATGTCTAGTGTATATAATTGTGCCCAGTGTAAATGTCCCTTTAATGAAATAATGTACTATTCATAAAATATTCACACAAATACCGGTCGCATATCTCATGTTCTGAAAATGATAATTCAATTCTGTTAATTTCATCAAAAACATTTATATTCGAATTACTCACAATCGTGAAATTACTGTGGCAATAAAATGAGAAATTGGCTGCTCTATAAATTCATTATCGAATTATTTCGATACAAAATTGCGTTATGCAGATGTTTTTGTATACAATTTTAATACTTTAATAGTGGAAAAAATGTATGCTAAATTCGATAGATAGATATCGAATAAACCGAAAACTAAAAAAGTACCTGTGTGAAATTTAACAAAAAAAAAAAAAAAGAAATATATATCGAAGAATATCTAATTGTTGGTTTTAATGTATGTGATAAAGATATTTGAGAAATTTCATACATAGTTTAATAGATTCTGAGAAATGTTCACTTACAGTGTGCATTTAAATCGACGCCACATTGAATAATAATTACTTAATCATTATTTTCCATTAAATACAAAAATATCTACATTGTAAAACTAATGTTAGAATAAAATATAGCAATAAAGAGCGTGTGTGCCGAGCACACGTGTCAGAAGTGAAACTTCTTTAGGAAAATTCAAAGTTACCAAAATCGTCGCCTTACTACATGACGTGACGGTATTACCATGTCGCGACGTTACAATTTTACTCACAACGCGCCTAAAGAAGTTTCAATTCAATAATTTTAAGATTGTAGATTATTTTTTCTAACCCTCTTTTACTATACATTTCAGCACTACCAACATCGATACCAGTTCTCAACGCTGATAAGGATCGCTACCAACCTGGAGAGATTCTCCGAGCGAACTGCACGTCACCACCGGCCAGACCATCAGCCAACCTCACTATTTTTGTTAATGAGGAACCGGTATGTTCTGGTTTAACTTATTTGTTAGTTGCCAAATACAGCAATAAAATTAATGATTAATCACTACATAGTATAAAACAAAGTCGCTTTCTCTGTCCCTATTTCCCTATGTCCCTATGTCCCTTTGTACGCTTAAATCTTTGAAACTACGCAACGGATTTTGATGCGGTTTTTTTTAATAGATAGGGTGATTCAAGAGGAAGGTTTATATGTATAATAACATCCATTAAATAGTGGAGAAGTACTGTTATTTTTGAGGTTTCTAATGTGATGTCGTAAAAAATTACATTTTTTCCGCTTACATTGCAAACGCAGGCTGAACCCTACGAGTTTTATCAAAATAATGTACTAAGTATTATACACATTGAAAAGGTCTACAGAAAAGTCCGCGATGGTATATGTCTATCTCTTATGGATAACCCACAATAACTTTTTTTTGTCATTTACTTTTTACGACAAATAATGGCTAATTTTCGAAGCGATTT
>CAJQZM010031966.1:0-16512 GCA_907164665.1 Colias nastes | reverse complement strand
TTTCTAGCAACCAAATGTTGTCTATGAATAACGCAATGTATAGCAAGGACATCTGGAATTTTATTCTCTAAGTACGCTATGAAGCCTTTATGGCGCCCTGTCATAGCCGGAGCGCCATCCGTAGCAACTGATATAATATTTTTCAAAGGAATCTCTTTCTCTTCACAAAACTTTTCCAATGTATTGAATATGGTTTCGCCTTTTGTATCTGTCTCCAAATTTCTGGCAAACAATAGTTCTTCACGTATTTTCTCATCTTTAATAAACCTCCCGTAAGATAGCAACAACGCTTCATTAGTTGGTAAAGTGGACTCATCGAGCTGAATTGAGAATTGACTAGTCCTCAGATGATTGCACAATGATTCTTCAATGTTTTCAGCCATTTCATCAATTCGTCTTTGCACAGAATTATTACTCAAAGGAATTTTTCGGATAATATCTGCGGCCGGTTTATGAAGCACAGTAGTTATTACTTCCTTTATTGCTGGCAAAATTAACTCTTCTCCGATGTTGTGTGGTTTGCCTTTTTGAGCAATTAACAAAGAGATATTGTACGAAGCTCGAAGTCCGTCGTCATCTTGCTTAGCAGCCGCCGAAAATAGTTTTGATACACTTGGCTGAGTATTATGCTTCTTCTCTAGGTCTTGAAAAAATGCTACATTCTTGTCTTTCTTATCTGGATGCATTTTATTCAAATGATCTTGCAGTCTTGAAGGCTTCATTACTTCGTTCGAAAATGTTTTTAGACATAGAAGACACAAAGGCGACGACGGGTTTGTGGGATTTTCAATAAATCCGAATTTAATATATTCCGCAGAGTATTGCCGTCTCTTCTTTTTTACTTCCGACATTGTTTTGTTTTGAGAAATACGTAAGTGTTGAAATCAAGTACTGCTTATCTATTATGCGCGAAACCGCAAATGAAAATAAAATAAATTTACGTCGTTTATATAGGATTGCATAAGCAGCACGCACCAACAGGAATAAGACATCAAACGTGCATAAACTCGTTTATCTCATTCGACGCCCAATCGTACTCGACAAGCAAGAACAAGTATTATAGAACCAGCCGATTGATACAGGAATGTACAAATCGGATTAACAAAAACTTGTTAAAACATGATTGCCCGCGGTCTATTATATCGAACCGAGTTTGAGCTATATCTTAATTAATATTAGTTGATGTTCACAAGATGTCGACTCTCGAAGTCGAGAGCTCAGTCGGTTTCTAAGAGTCTTTCTAGCTAGGTAGATGAAATTATAAATCGACCCCAAAGCCCTACACAACGCCCCCTTTTTTTTCTGGGTCTCTTACCGCCCCCCTTTAGGCCTGCAGCGCCCACAAGGGGGCGTTATCGCCCACGTTGGGAAAGACTGTTATAACTTAACATGTTTGTAGAAATAATGATAACTACTTAATTAAAAAAAATAAGAATAAAATTTGTGGCTGATTAAGCTGTACCGAATCGTCTATTAAATACGTGCAAATTCACCGAAAGATGGCGGATAAAACAATTTGTTCCAAGTGTAAAGATGTGGTAGATATAAAACGATGTTTAAAATGTTCACATTGTAAGCAAATACTACAATTTGATTGTGCTGGAATATCACAGAAAATGTACTTTTTAATGTCGAAGGAGTCTAGAGATAAATGGGCGTGTAAAAAATGCGTTTCCCGTCTACAATCTAATGATCAAGAACTAACAAATAATATAACAATGCGCAAAGAACAGTACAAACAGACAATTACAGCCACAAATCAGCAAGATATAGATGAACCTAAAGAATCTCAAATTGTAGATTCTCACATATTAACTGACTCATCGGACGAACTTTTCTGCTCTCCTTTAAAATTAACCCAACCTCAAAACAAAATTATAAACAATAATCAACCTACAATAGAGGACATAAACAAGGTAATAAGTCAGTTAAAAAATGACCTTAGAAATATGGAAACCACTCTGTCGGGCATAAAAGCAGATAATATGGAACTTCGTCAACAGCTTAGTAATATGAGCACAGAAATAAATACGCTGAAGTCATTTCATACTACATCGAAAATTCATTCAATAACACCTTGTTACGACAAACAAATCAGCTCTTTTTCCAGTATGTCCCTACCATCCTCTCCTGTTACACAACCAATAATCGTGCGCCCTCCTACTATCAATATACAATACCTGAAACAACAAATGGAACAATTACAGAAAAAGCAAGACCTTACAAATAAAGAAATTGAGTTACTCACTAAACGATTGGAGATAATCTCAAGAAGTTTACTGACTACAACCATAGAAAGATGCGATAAACTGAAGAGTTATACAAATTTAACAGAGAAAAAGAAAATTCTTATTTATGGCGCACAACGATGTTCAGGTTTGGCTGCAGCTCTTTCTCGTTCTAGATACAATACAACATATGAAACGTATCGTGTATATGGTGAAACGCGACCAAACTCCCGCAGTATTGATATTGTACAAAACTGTCAAAACGTCAAACTATCATCACAGGACAAATTAGTACTATGCCTAGGTGAAAATGACAATAATCCAAATGCTGTTCTTTCTTGTTTACGCACTATTCTGCAAAAGTTTGATCAAAATTGTATTATAATCTTAAACGTTAATAAAAATAAATTTCTAAATACATTTAAATTAAATGACAGTATTAAAAAGTTGTGTAGGTGGTACAAAAATTGTAAATATGTCCATTGCGGTAATGTTCTTCTTGATATCTGTAAATCTATAAACTATTGTATTGATTCTTATGACTACGATGAACAATTTGTCAATCCATCTAATCTCAAAAAAATTATGTTTAACAGACACACAAATAAATCGTATTTGCGTAATATTCCTAAAAAGGGGACGCTTCCTTATTATTGGACCCGGTATCAACATCATGACAAAAATAACAATTATAATAATTCTGATAATTCCACAATTCAAGAAAGTACATTTTTTCGTATCTAAAACGCAAGAACTAAATAAATTAAATTCAACATTTAAAATCCTTCATCAAAATATTGCCAGCATCTTATCTAAAAAAGAAATTTTGGAATTAACTTTAAGAGATCTGGAGGATATAGATTGTTATCCGGATGTTATATGCTTAACAGAAACGTTTTTAAAAAAAGGCCATGAAAATTTTATCAAAATCAATAATTTTATAATGGCAGCTTGTTTTTGCAGAGACAAACAACGTGGTGGCTCGTGTATATTAATTAAAAAGAATATATTATTTAAAGAGTTACATTTTGTCAAAGAATATGCATCACAAAACATATTTGAAGTATGCAGTGTAGAACTACCTAAGATTAGAACAATAATTATTTGTGTTTATAGAACACCATTATCGGACCCTTTTCTTTTTTTAAATACTCTGGATAAACTCTTACATGATTTTATTAAAAAATTTAACTCTAAAACAAAAATAATTCTAGCTGGGGATATTAATATAAATACGCTTAAAAAAGGTAAAATAAGTGACGACTTTAAATTCTTATGCCACAATTATAATTTTACAATGCATATAAACGTTCCTACTCGCAATACCGCATGTATTGATCATATCATAAGTAACATATCTGACGCTTCGGGATCAGTGCTACCTCTTCACCTTTCTGATCACGAGACTGCACAGCTATTGTCTTTTCCCATAAAAAATGTTAAATTGTCAAGACCCCAATATATTTATAAAAGAGATTATAGTGATGCTAATGTTAAAAAATTTAGGGAATGCTTGCGAAATCTTTCATGGTTAGATGTGTACGATGAATTAAACTTTAACAAATCATTTAGTATATTTCATGACCTACTGTGTCTTTTTTATGATCTATGTTTTCCAAACGTAAAAATTAAATTAAAACTATGTAATAGGATTGACAATAACTGGATAAGTAAAGGAATTCGAAAGAGTTGTAAAACAAAGAGACTTCTTAGATATAAATATTATCAAAATAAAGACGTAGTTAATAAACTTAAGTACATAAAATACTCTAATGTATTAAAAAGATGTATATTTAAATCCAAAAGACACAGTAACATTAAATTCATAAATAAATGTGAAAATAAGAGTAAAGCAGTATGGAATGTTATAAAAAACGAGATCTATAATTTAAAAGAAAAAGATATTATACATGTTATTAAATCTGACGAAAAATATTTAAAAGAGCCTATACAAATAGCTAATGCATTTAATAATTATTATATAAATTTCACTAAAAATACTATTTCTGCCCTAACACAAACTTCATTCTTAAATAAAAATTCTATGTTTTTAGCTCCAATGTCTGTAGATGAAGTAAAAACTATAATTTTATCATTAAAAAACACAAGCTCAGTAGGCTACGATAATATTAACACAAAAATAATAAAAGCATGTAGCATGGAGATAGTTAATGTTTTGACACATCTTGTGAACGCCTCATTTTCTGAAGGAATTTTTCCTGAAAGACTAAAAAAATCTATTATCAAACCATTGTTCAAAAAAGGGAGCAAAGAAGATATTAATAACTATCGTCCAATTACATTAATACCCATCATCTCAAAGATTTTTGAAAAATGTATGTACAAACGTTTAATAAGCTTCTGTGATAAATTTAACATTATAAGACAGGAACAATTTGCATTTCAAAAAGATAAATCCACGGTTCTCGCTTTACATTCCCTAATCAATACAATTCTACATAGTATAAATAAAAATAAAATAACTACAGGACTTTTCTTTGACTTAACAAAAGCATTTGATTTTGTATCTCACGAATGTTTACTGAAAAAATTAGAAAATTATGGTATAAGAGGTCCAGCATTTAATTGGTTAGCCTCTTATCTATATAACAGACAGCAATGTGTTATGATTTCTAACATTAATAAAATGAATGAAGTTGAAACTTATAACTCGGAATACAAATATTCAAAATGTGGCGTTCCACAGGGCAGCATTCTAGGCCCTATACTTTTCATTCTATATATTAATGATATTCTGAATGTAACAAATCATAAGGTTATTTTATATGCTGACGATATATCAATAATTGTGACATCTGAAAAGAAAAATAATACGCTAAAGGATCATGTTAATGAAATTAATGTAACTGTTGACAAAATTATAGAATGGCTGACTTTTAATAATCTAAAAATTAATTTAAGTAAATCAATGTATGTACAATTTAATAAATATTCTATTGACATTCCGAAATTAGTAGCAACAGATGACATAAAATTTCTTGGACTTAATATCAATCAACGTTTAGATTGGAAATCACACGTTGAAATAATTTGTGAAAAAATTAATAAATTTGTTTATGCTCTTAGAAAAATTAAAATTGTCACAAATATAAAAACGGCTGTTACATTTTACCACGCCTGTGTAGAATCAGTGCTTCATTATGGACTTATTTTTTGGGGTAATAGCACAGATGTACAAAGGGTGTTTATTGCACAGAAGAAATGCATAAGAGCCATATGTAGCAGAGCTCCTGATGAATCCTGTAGACCAATGTTTAAAAAACTCGGTCTAATGCCGCTTCCGTCACTCTACATTTACGATGTTTGTGTGTTTGTATCAAAAAATCTGCATCTTTTCAAAAAAGCTTCTTATATAAATGATCGTAGTCGTAGGGATCCTAATAAACTTATTTTAGATGAAAATCCTCGACTAAAGTTGTATAACAAAAATTGTATTTTTATGTGTATTAAAATTTATAATCACGTACCTAATAAATTTAAAAATAATAATGGCAAATTATGTAAAAAAGCATTAGGAGAATGGCTAACTAATCGGTCCTTCTACAGTCTTAAAGAATTTTTTGATGACGAGAAATAATAATATTATTGTTGACAAGCTAATTTATATGATATTTAAGTAATAATTTTTGTAATTAACATTGATAATTTAATTGGACCCATTGTTTTATATACAATTATAAAATTTGCATGCTGTTTTTTAATGACGGCTAAACATGTTGTACCTACTTTATGTAAAAATGTATCATCTAAAAATACCATGTTTAACGTAAATAAAGAATTATGAATTATGAATTAAGCATTATCAAGAAATTTGGCACCCTATCATTGTGTAAGTTGATTAAGAACTGATACTATAGATATAGAGATAGTAATATCTAGAATTTTTAATTTTAAAAACTTCCTGGTTATGAAATATATTTATTTCAAATTATTTCGTTTCGTGTTTTTAAACAAACTTGAATGAAAATTCTAACAATTTCTTGATAAAATAAAGTAGTCTGACACATTATTGATGTTCTTCATGCTACTAAATATGAATGAAAATTCTAACAAATTCGCGATAATATAAAGTAGTAGGACATAGTGATGTTCTTTATCCTGCTTCTGCATAGAATAATTATTTTTATCAAAAAAATAAACGGCTCCATACGGTCAGAACTATATTACCTATATGAAACTAGCTGTGAAATAAAAATATTGTTCTGAGGTACTAAACCCAAAAAAATACAGTTGAATTGAAAAACTTTTTTGAAGTCGGTTGAAAAGTCATTATTAAAAAAGTCACAAGTCTAGATGAGACATATTATTGTAGGAAAAGAATTTATTCGATTACGGTTAAATAGGTTAATTTGTAAAGATACCGCGAGTGAGTCATTCAATAATTGATGCTCTCGAAACTAGGCTGATTTATGACGAGGCGACTTTAATATATTTTTAACTGCTTTTCAAATTGAGATGATAAGAACTGAATTATTTTCTTCTGAAAACTAGCTTTTCGCCCTGGCTTCGCACAATAGGCTCTTGATTCTTAATTAAAAAAGGAAAGCACGTTTATTTTCGGACACAATTGATTTACTTTGCAATATCCGACCTATCATTAGAATTTCTGATATATACCTACTTTGTATTGTTACTGAATAATTATAATAATTAATTAATAATTTATTTCTGACGTGAATAATCATCATTGCTCAGATCACAAGTCTAATGACAAATTGTAAACAACTGTTACCGACTACCTGAAGGCAAATATTGACCAATTTCAATATTATGTACTGTCTATTAGTTATCAATATCAAACATTACACCTTCAAGAGTTCAAGAGTGGTTATTATAAAATGTCTGTTTGCTTAACCGATTAACGACAATTGAGCAATATTGAACAATCTCAGAATAGGTATTTTAACAGTATTATGAAACTGTATAAAATCGCCTCCTTTTTATTTGCCTAGCTGCGCTCCGCGGTTTCAACCGCGTGGCTCCGCTCCTGTTGGTCTTAGCGTGATGATATATTGCTTAAAGCCTTCCTCGATGATGGCTATCTAATACCGAAAGAATTTCTCAAATCGGACCAGTAGTTCATGAGATTAGCGCGTTCAAAATAACAAACAAACAAACTTTTCAGCTTTATAATATTAGTATAGATTTGATCCACTTCCATCCACCACATCCAACGTACAGATTTTGTACTTTACACACCTATCAAGCATACGTGCACAGACTAATAATAATATACTACGTATACAAAATACAAATACGTGATAAAACAATAATTTCGTATGTCTCTATTTTTTTAAACTTATTGAGTGGGGTGGGTAATACTTCTTGTTTATGAATTTACGCGCGGTTTACAACTTCAATATCCTACGCTGTTTTAGTGTTTATAATGTCGGCTTTCAAAATTTATTAATACCACGAGTAATAGTTTTAGCTATTTCCAATTTATAACAGCGGAGTAGGCTTACATTTTTTTGATGGTTATAATAATAAAATTGTACCTACCTAAGAGAGATTTTATGACTGTTTTTCGATTGAACTTGAACGACGAACGAATATTTAACATGTATCTACGTATTTATAACTTACCTATGTTTCTGAACCGCTTTTACTGCAACTCTTCTCTATCGAAACGTCGCTTCAAACTTTGTCTCGATCCTGCAGAAATGCACACAGGCAAAAATTATAGACGAGCATAAAGCCCCATTATTCCTGACTTCCATAAGCTGTCCTTTCTTATGCTACTGTTTCTTCAGTCGCCATCGGCCATGCAAACCCTGCATAAGGAATTGTCCATGGTGACCTTTTTGCGGCTTGTAGTCCGTTCAAAATAAACATTGAAATAAAAAATCGAAAATACTCGAGAACCCAACATTTTGGTCCATTACCACGATTGAAGCATAGAGATCGATTTTGACACTATAAGTAATTTGGCCTTCCGGCATTTTTTGTTAATTGGCCACATACAGGGTGACCCAAGAAGTAGTGATATACCCTGTATAACAACAAATATTGCAGTGAAACTTTTTTAGGCACGTTGAGAGTAAAATTTCATAGTCGTGTCATGGCAATACCGTCACGTCGCGTCGTGGAGTAAGGCGACAATTTTAGTATCTTTGAATCTTGCCAAAGAAGTTTCACTTCTGACACGTGTGCACCGCACACACGCTGTTTTTTATGTTACTATATTTACTGGACTATGGTGTATGTAGGATCTACTCTAACACTGCCACTAATTTTATTAATAAATATCGTGTCTAGAAAGCCTTATCCCATATTATGTAGTTCAAACATCGTAGATAGGTACACTACAGTGGCATGTTATCAGCCATCTATTATATGATAAGGAGGTGTCTTTTGATATCAAATATAAATATAATGCAGTTAAACAAGTGCCCGTTTCCGCAGTAAATAACTGTATCAATTCTGAGTTAACTTTTCAATGAAGATTAGTTTTTTATTTGAATAATTTTTATAACTGAAATTTGGCTATTGTAAAAGTATATATCTCATCTATTAATAAGATACAATATCGAAGTTCTTCTAATTTAAAAACGATGAATAAAAATAGTAGCCTATGTCTTATTCTGGGTCTAGCTAAAACCAAATTTCATTGTAAACGGTTCAGTAGTATTTGCGTGAAAGAGTAACAATCATTCATCCATCCATCAAAAAAAAATCGTGAGGATTCACAAACTTTCGCATTTATAATATAAGAAGGATTTACAAATTCAAATTGAAAGCCAGAGGTTTGAATGGTTGCTCTAGCATAGTTACTAGTTATTATTCTGTGCTCTAGCCAAACTATATATATAAAGTGTTTGTTTGCTCTCCTTCAAACTGCAACGAAGCAATATTGACGCATTTCATGCACAAAATACAGAGTAACAGATGGTTCAAATCAAGTGAAGCAATTAACGTATTTATTTTACAGGCCATAAAGGCTAAAATTACTTATTTATTTTCTTACGTGGCCCAGATATGGCTTGACGAGGCACACGCATGACATGCTCCTTGATGAATCGACTTGGCGATATTCCAGCAAGTTTACAATTAGCGAGAGTAATTGGAGATGGTTAAAAGGCTAATGGCCGTTTTAACAATGTCTTTTAATGACGCTCTTAACGCTTTAACAAAAGCTTTGAAATTACTCCTATAATAAGCTTAAAAGTTAAAATACATTTTGCGTCGAGAAGTGTAAAAAAATATCAGCAATGCTTGTTTTTAACAAAAAAATAAACTGCCTTTTACTTGTCAGAATTGGACTTAATTTGAATAAGACCAACTGAAAGGTAATGTTCTTTGAAATAAAAGATCATCAAAATCGGTTATTCCAGTCGAAAGTTCTGATATTATAAACCCCAAAACTATACACCTCAAACCAGCGGAATTTAGAACCTCCTCCTTGTTTTGATAGTAAAGGCAAAAGAATTCGTATCTCTATAAAGCTGCTATAATATCACAACACAAGTATCGTTCCAATAGGTACATACATACCTTATAGCACTTTCAAGTATCATAAATATACCTATCTGTTGAGTGGTTTTCGCGTAAAAGAGTAACAAACAGCTATCCATCCATCCATCATCACAAACTTTCATAGTTATTATAAAATGGATGGTCGAACTTTAATCCCAAACTGTAATCAATAAAGAGATATTGGAAAATGCGATAGACGGAACAGAAAATATAAATAAGAGAGTAAACTATTTTTTGGACACTATAAATACAAAATAAATCACAGTCACACCAAAATTTATAATGAGACGTGGGGGGGCGGATTATCGTTGGAAGCTTGGTTGGAAGCGATCTCTCAAATAAAATTAAGCTTAGACACATAACTAGGTACGTTGATAAAATTGTAATAGCTATAATAAAACACTTTTAACACAAAAAAGTTTGAAAAATCATTGTAATGAATTACTATTTAATTAATCAAAGTACATATAGCAAACACAGTAACACCACCAGAGAAAAGGTCATTATCACGTACCTATCTACAAACATGAATTAGTTCCCAGAGTCCTTGCTGCAAATTACTTTGTTATTTGACATCAAATACAGACTTGACGTAATATGTATCTGTCGTGGCCATATCGTAGATTTGGTCATTTCATGATATGATCGATCATTTCACGAAATGGTCGCATTTCATGAAATGGCCAACATAGTTTGATCAGATCGTTAAATCGTCAACGTTTCACGATTTGGCCATCCACATTTGGCCAGATCGTATAAAATATAAAGAGTCCATAAAATATTAAAATTCAGAATATTCTAAAAACTTGTTTAATGTCATTTAAGTTAGTGCCGCGGCAGCGGCCGGCGAATGCTAGAAGCGAATCGTTTTTGCAATAAAAAACAGTTAGGTTAGGTTAGGTTAGACTTTGATAAACAACGCACGAGCCGAGCGAGCAAAGCGAGCGTGCCGCGGCAGCGGCCGGCGAGTGCCAGAAGCGGATCGCTTTTTAAAAAACAAACAATTATAATACTATAGTAGGATATATAAATATATATCCTAAAAGAAAATATGCGTCTTAAATTATTTTATTTAAGACGCATTTTTTCTTCAATACATATAAGATATCCACATTTTTCATAGTACTCGAACCGTCGTAAATTCTTTGCTATGACTTTCTTCATATTGTTATTAAACGAATTATGAAGTTTTTAACTGCGAATAATTAAATTTTCGCCAGCGGCCGCCATCTTATCACATAAACACAGAGCTTGCAGCGCCTCTACCAATGATTAATGTAACTATTTTACGATATGATCAAATAATTTTGATCATTTCATGAAAAAACCGCGCGTTTAGTTGGCCATATCGTGAAACGATTTCTTATCATTGATCTGCTCAAGCCACATCATGATGTGGCCAAACTAAATTGGCCATTTCACGAAATGCGACCATTTCGTGAAATGGCCAGTCATATCATGAAATGAGCAAATTTACGATATGGCCACGACATATCCACAAGGAATCCTTACAATTACAGACGTATTTCGTACACGCCCACGAAACCAATTTGTTATTAACGATATTGGCATGTCATTCTGGCAAAAGAAAAAAAAATAGGATAGTTTGGAAACAATAAACTAGCTAGAGCCTGCGGCGTCACTCCCGTACGTACCCGGTTAAAAGTAGCCCTTATTCTAGTCCAGACAATAATCTATCTCTGTACCGAATTTTATACAGATCTGATCGATCTATTTTTGCGTGAAAAATTAACAAACATACGCGTTTGTATATTAGTAGGATAGGATAAAGTACCTAATAATTTTTCATATAAAGATTAATCTATACGTGACTATTGAGTGTGCCGACAAAAATTTAGATTGTAGATAAGTGGATAATAATCTGAAAGATAAAATCAACATACTTTTACATAAGAAAATCCGCACCTAAAATAATTTGAATGTGTTTTTGTTTAAATGTTCTTTATTTTGTGCTAAATGCTAATATAGGTACATATATAACTGTAAACTGTATCTAGTTGTCCAAAATAATAGTCTTGACTTCGCCTCGTTTAAAATTGTGAATTTTAATTAATAGTTGTATTTTCAGAAATTTTGAAATTATATGCACAGTTTTCCGTTCTGCTTCCCTCTGCCTTTTTCGGGTATTCTTACCATAAGAACCTCCCTTCTGCTTTACCAAAAACGTTAAATAAATATAAAATAGCTGTACCCGTAAATGTTCTCGAGTTTTACGCTTAGCAACACATTTGGCTATACATTTTTATTACAGAGAAGATATATTGAAAAGGAAATAACTGACAAATACACGCCATTAACATTATAATATACACTAATTTTGAATGCCTTGCTTTGTAAATCAGTCACTATGATTGATTCAATTGCTTCGTATTTTTCACAAGAAACATCCAATCTATCTATATTTATATTTTATACACATGTCATGATCGTGACTTTGTGTCTGTTTATCCAACAATTTAGTTCAACGTGACACACTTATTATATATGGAGTTAGTGCTGCTGTGGTCTAATTTATAATATAAACAAATATAGGTACAGATGATATTAACAGTTGACTAGTTTGCAATTGCAATAGAGAACGCTGAAACATGGCGGAATAGAACGCGAAAAAAATGTGTTTACAAAATAAGATTTATTTGAAAATAGGTACAGTACTCCCAAACTGATAATGCGCATAGAAAAATTCGTCACTGTTCGGCAACTGTCATATTCCCCGAGCCTCTGAAGACGATATTATGTATATAGAGTGGAATTTCTTCATGCATAGTTTATTAGAATTATCAGTTTTATTGTGATTTTATGGTAAAAAAGAAAAGTAACGAAATTTGTTTCGATAATTCAATGTAAGATAATAGCGAGAATAAGCCACACGATTGCGAATATATATTTGTTGTATTGATTTACTTGGAAAATTCTATACTTAGAACTATTAAAGTGTCTTACTGAAGCTGGCGTGATGGTGGATGTATGGAAGGTTAAAATAAGACAAAGTTTATATTTAAATAAAATATTTTCAAACACTGGTTTACATTTAAATTGTAGAAATCTTATCATTAAAATCTCAGTCCAAAGGATTTACAGAATCAGGGATTATCTCTATTTCTGATATCGTAGAATGATCAGAACTTTCATTATGCTCTTATTAACTTTCACTTTCCCCACTGTTATCTGCTACCTGTGTAAATAATCATTTTATCGGAAAATTCAACTTTGAAACAAAACTAAGAAGGGTATGTAACAGCAGCTCTCTATAATTCCATACAGAGATAATACGTGCGGTCACCACCAATATGTAAAGACGACTGCGGACTGACGGATAACGGATTTTTGAATTTTTTGACAGACAGGCTACCGTCGCACCTATCGCCCGAATCGTTTTTGATTGTGTATGACTCTGAATTGATTCCTATTTCTTTCGAACAAGGTGCAAGATGCAAGTGCATTGTTCAGGGCACTTACGATTCAATGATTCGGGGTGATTCGGGTGTTTCTGGAAATACGATAATTAGCGAAGATCTGCATGCGCATTATTAATTTTGGAGTACTGTACTATCTAGACTCTAGAGCTTATCTATACTTATATTATAAAGAGGAAAGGTTTGTAATTATGTATGTATGTATGTATATGTATGGTTTTCACGCATAAACTACTGGACCGATTTCAAAAATTATTTCACCATTAGAAAGCTGCATCTTCACTGAGCAACATAGGCTATATTGCATTTTCAAAAAAATTAGAGATCCTTACCAAAAATGCAATAATGTAACCCAAGGTGTAAAAAATTCCTTAATAAAAATTCTGCCATCGCGTGCGCTGCGGAATCTATTCCTTGAAGTACGTCCAATTAAATTAAGTCCATTGTCACCAAAAATGAAAACATTTCGGTTGGTAGTTTTTTCGGAGAGATCCAGCCATGCAGCGTTAAAATAACATTCAGTTTGTAATATTTGCAGGATTGTATTAAGTACTGCTAATTCTGGATAATTAAATAATTGTTCAGTGCATTATACGATAACACAAAGATATTAGATATTATATCTCAGGTATTTATATTCATACATATTAATAATAAGTAATTACGAACTAGTGGTTATTATTAATAACCACTAGTTCGTTTATCATTTATTTATGATAATTATAACATTCTTGCTGATTTATAAATCATGATTCATAAGGTAAGTTCGATTAAAAGTGACACCTAAAGGTACATAATATAAAAATAATAATAAACTCTTTATTAGCTGGTAGGCAATATTAAAATTAACAATTTATATACTTACAATCTACACCTACATGCTAAGAGGATTACCATTTACCGTTCAGCATTTTACAATGAAAATCATAGGCTTTCACTAGTACTAGTAGTAGGTATCTAGTATACAATTATATGAAAAATTCTTCAAGTTTCATTTTCAATACAAACATACAGTTGATATGTTTGTTCATTTACTACAAAAGCGTAAGAAGCGTATACTTACACAAGTCGGTATGAAACTTGGTAAACAAGCAATTAAGTAAATTGAAATACCTACACGACAAGTGATATTGTTTAAAAACGACGCAATAAATAGGTACTTACCTATACCTACACGTGGACTCATCTGAGTTCCTTGCGACACGTTTGTATGTGAACATATTTTCGTCAATTTATAAATCACAAAAAAGTACAAAGTTTCTGTAACACTTGTATTTGTTAGGTACAAGCGTAAAGTTATGTAGTTATTTATTTATATGTATAAGCAGTTTTTGTTATCCATTCGCTAGTTTTTGGGATATATTTTGCTACATACACATTACCGATCAAAACCAATTTTGACTACAAAATATCAACGCAACAAATCCTCAAAAGTGGTTTTGATCGAGGCTCTTAGACAGTTTTTACTTAGAATTAGATCATTATTTAACTAATGATCTAAGGTTTTTACTGATTTTTTTTTTAAAATAATATTATTAGGGAAATACCTATTAAACTTTCTGTAAAAAATATTTACATAGCACGGTGAAAAGTGTTTCTACATCAGAGAAAGTGAGCGACTATGTATCGGATAGAGAAACGTAATAGTAAAATTTAATAGATACTAATCGTATCTATACTGTGGATACGGGCAGGATGAATTCCTTTATAGGTATATTTCATTCTAAATTTCATTGTAGTCGGTTCAGTAGTATTTGCGTGAAAGAGTAACAAACACACACACATGCTCACAAACTTTCGCATTTATAATATTATTACTTAGTAGGAAGGCCGAAGGATACTAGTAGGATTAGGAATTAGGATTAGTAGGATAGGATTGCAACGAGGCGCGAGCTGTGCGCGAGGCCTTAAACTTTTGAAACACATTCCTTTAAGCATAAATGACATAGTATTAAGGGTGCTATTACGTATTTTTACAAAAACACGCTGTTTTTCGGTACCATTTTAACTTAAAGCAATTACACGTGAGAACATAGTAATATCTTAATTTAAAGATAATATATTCAGCTCTACGTTCATCTTATAAAAATTGTACGACGTCATACAAAATTATCGCTGAAATACGATTTTCCCAGCACAATAATCGCATAAAATGCAAAAAAATGGGGTCTAAAACGGTACCATTTTAAGAAAATTAAAAGCCTAATCTATCTTCTTACCTATACATTATTGAGGGATATATAGTCCTTTATAGATTATGATAATTTTTTTGTATCTAAATCAAAATTTTATTTCAATTATTAGCTAAATTAAAAATACTTGTCGATTTCTTCATACATTTTGCTCTCGCGGGTCGTCAGACCGCGCTCAGAAGCGCTCTTGGAAGGACGGGTGTATCGCTCCTCGTCCCAAAAATAAAAACGAATAAGAAAAAGATTATTGTGCGTGCACTGTCGTTTTCGTGATTTGTAATATTTGATACTTTATAAGAGTAAACTGTATAAGTTTCATATTCCAATTATTTGTAATTTAAAATTATGTTTTAAAAATTACGTTGACTGAGATCCTGTTTTTTATGGGTTGTTGAACGGATTGGTGGGGTAAAGCAATTAGACAAAACTTAAATCCAAAATGGCGCCGACGAAAATTTTACATCTTTTCGTCATGGGTGTTATTTTCATGGTTTTTGGGGTAGCTATTAACGAATATGAGGTCGAAACTGAAATCCAAGATGGCGCCGACGAAAATTTTACATCTTTTCGTCATGGGTGTCATTTTCATGGTTTTTGGGGTAGCTATTAACCAATATGAGGTCAAAACTAAAATCCAAGATGGCGCCGACGAAAAATTTGACATATTTTCGTCATGGGTGTCATTTTCATGGTTTTTGGGGTAGCTATTAACGAATATGAGGTCAAAACTAAAATCCAAGATGGCGCTGATGAAAATTTGACTATTTTTCGTGATGGGTGTCATTTTCATGGTTTTTGGGGTAGCTATTAACGAATATGAGGTCAAAACTAAAATCCAAGATGGCGCCGACAAAAAATTTACATCTTTTCGTCATGGGTGTCATTTTCATGGTTTTTGGGGTAGCTATTAACGAATATGAGGTCAAAATTATAATCCAAGATGGCGCCGACGAAAATTTTACATCTTTTCGTCATGGGTGTCATTTTCATGGTTATTGGGGTAGCTATTAACCAATATGAGGTCAAAACTAAAATCCAAGATGGCGCCGACGAAAATTTGACATCTTTTCATCATGGGTGGCATTTTCATGGTCTTTGGGGTAGCTATTAACCAATATGAGGTCAAAACTAAAATCCAAGATGGCGCCAACGATGGTT
>CAJQZM010031962.1:0-23860 GCA_907164665.1 Colias nastes | reverse complement strand
CCCACGAAATGCTTAAGATTTCTTCCAAGAAATTATTTTGAATAATCGTAAAACTTTTTATTTTATTAACGCTCCGGTCGTTGGGTGGTTTGAGCTGAATCTCGAGGCGATGTAATTAGATATTCTCTTAGAAAATATTCACTTTTAATATTAGATATTACACTGAATTAGCTAATATTCTCAGATGAAATCTCTTACAGATCTCGGGCTAAATGTCTTTTTGACTATAAAGGCAATGTAGGCCAGGCCGTCTTTAACGAAGAAAAATGAAATATAAAATTAGTGAAGCAAAAAATCGTTCGGTGTACGAGTATAATATGAAGTGGTCTGTTGGGAATCAGTAATGAAGACATCATTATGGAACCGGTTTCAATACTGAGAATCACCGGACAGGATGTGCGAGCGACGTTTTTGACTCATATTTTTCATTCGACCGAATCATTTCTTAGCATTGAGAAATTAACAGGGATTTAAATCGTTCATCAAAATCTTGATGTTTAAAAAATAAAAGTGAAAAATTTTTAGAAACCACGATCTAATTTCAATGAATCAAGAATCCTGTAGTGGGTACCTATGACTAATTTAAAAATGTGTTATAGGTAGTTATGAAGTTTTAATCATTTAAATAATTACCTCATGGTTTTTTTAATTTAATGGGCTCTAAAACATTGAATTTACTTAAGTCAATGATAAAATACAGCAAAAGTAAAGTAATCAATAGCACATCATTTTTTATTTCCCTGGATAAAGACATACGTCACGTTGATCCCAGCGGATACAAACAAAATAGAAAATTTTAAGCCACCCCAAAATGTTTATTTGAACGGGGAGATTTAAAAATATTTACTTCTAACGATGCAGCTACCATCCACAAAGATCATGAGTTCAGAAGCCATTAATCATGATGAATAAAAACTATTAACCTCTCACGAGGAAACATTTTGTTACTTTGTACTTTTCTTTCCAATTGTAAGTCATTATTGCCTAATAGACACATTGACTTACAAAAAACAAAACCAGTTTTACATCAATTTGAGTATTGAAAGTATACTATGAGTTCATATAAACTTCGATTCAATTTTTTTTCAATTAATTAAACCAATTAGCTGTAGGTACTTAGGTAAGTAAATATACGTTACCTTTATTATTAAAATCATAAAACTATTAAACTTACTTTGCGAGAAAGCTCTCAGCCTAATTTCCAAATATATTCCTCGCGTAATTTATTACGCATCGTAATCGAGTCCGTGATAACACCCTTTCAATATCCCTTTTTTGAAACTTATCTATTTAATTCATCTCAATACTCTTTCACGGGAACCCTGACCGCATTCAAGGAAAGATACACATTACACATGACGAAGGACCGAAGATTCGGGTTAAATTTAGCAGAAGACATTTATTTATTCCACGATACCCATGATTATAATCTCTTTGGGTATGATGAATTACTGATATGTGACGACAATGTAATGAATTGGAAAATGTGGAAGATTATCGGGGTAAATAGCCAATTGCGATTTGCGGTATTTATACATTTCGAAATGTTTACTTTTTTATTACAATAAGGAAAAATGCTGTACCAGAAATTATTATTAATGTTTAATGCGCTAAACGTTTGTAACATAGCAAAAAATATAACAATGGCGGAAAAAAGAGTCAGACTAAATCGCAAAAAGTTATGTGTGATGATGCAATTAAAGCCAAATGTACAATGGCATGTGGTTTCCATTACGCTAGGTGTACTACATTATCAATCTCCATAACAGTCTTTGAAACCATTAAACATCCCCATACTTTACAGTAGAATTAACCGGCGTTTTATTTCACAATGGGCGTATATTGTGTTTTTTATCCCATTATTTCATTTATTGGTTTGTATTGCTTATTTGCGTTCGTGTCGCGTGTGTTCTAACTATAAATCACTCGCAATAAATCAAGCAGTTTACGTTTATATTGTTTTGATATCGATATTATTGGATTTAGTGGTTAAGCTTTGTGCACATTTAAACATAACTCTTTTATCTACTTTTAAATGAATAAAGTTGTTATTTCATTTCTCTTGTAAATATACATTTTATTGTTTTTCTTTTTATAGGCGATTGTTATCTTGAAAATTGATATGTTTGTCAATTATTTTACCAGATACATATATATATATATAAAAATTTCTGTTATTGAATGTCTGTTCACTATCATCAAATCTTCAGGACATGTTATGTTAAAAATAGTGATGAATTTTTTTGCCAGACGCAACATTTTACATCAAGCTTATTTCATTATTTAGGCCTAACCGGCAAACATAGCTTTGACTCTAGGTGCTTTACACGAAAAATTTTTCTTATAAAAATACATGTTTATATTTTTTATAAACATAATATTTATTATAATATTATAATACTCTCTTAAACATCATTAGATAGTATAATATAGTGGATCAAGGGAGCGTCAATGAATAAGGATAGTTAAGATTTTAAATTAAGATAAGATTTAAACCGAAAATTCTATAAACTTCAAAACGAATAATAAATAATATTCACTATAACAATAATCAAATTCTGATATGTATCGAAAAAAAAATAATACACACTAGAGGTTTATAATTATATCCTCTTAATAAAATAACTATAACTATTACTTTATAATAAACTTTTAATATTATTAATTGAAGAACTATGCAATACATAAATGTAATAAAAACACAATTACAATTTAAAGAAGAACATAATATATAGGGTAAAAGTGGGATAGATGCCCCACTTTTTGAAAAAGCCTCATAATTTTAAAAACATGAATCTTATACGAACACTTTGTATGAATATAGCTAGGTTAATTATCTGTTTTGAATTATTATATATATTTTTAATCCTATCATTTATAGATAATGTGTAATAAATATTTTTGTAGAACACCTTTTTTGAGGATAGATGCCTACCTAGTTGGATAGTTGCCCCACCATGAAAATACTAAGGAGGATAGATGCCTTACATACTCTATAAACGCGAAATCTAATAAAATTTATATGATAAACCAGCAAATGTCATGTTAACATAGTTGTTCTGTTGTCCAAGAATATACTTGCGCTCGCACTCCTTCTTTTCTTTTGTATTTTCGTGGCGTGGTTCTCCTACAATCAGTATAAGGGCAGATCATTAATAAGTAAGTATACATAACAAAAAAAATCAAATTAAACGAGTAAAATCGGTTAACATAGAGAAAACCTCTGACGCAATCAGGTAAAAATATAAACAGTACCTGTGATTATCGATAATAACATGTACATATGTATTGAGGGATAGATGCCCTTAGAGGCCCCTAAGGGCATCTATCCCTCGAAAAAAAAGGGGCAACTATACTTTTTGATAAGGATAGCTGCCCCAGTATTTTTTTTATTATTTAAAAACAAAAGAGCCACTATTTTCACTTAGATTTGTACTTAATGAACCAGTGTATAGACATAATAAGAAATATAGTGAAATTTATTAATACTTATAAAGTTATGCAAAGGCAAATATCAACCTTTTTAAATTTTAACGTGTTCGTGAAGTTCGCCGCCGATATTATAACACGCACTAGCGAAACACGTCTTCACCAAACAACAGCTCATGCGTACACGAGGTGCGGGGTGATAGGAGCTCCTATTTAAATCATTAATTCGTAGTCACGACTCTGGGAAGTGAGGTTTTTTGAAAATGGGGCATCTATCCTAGTGCGGCATCTATCCCACTTTTACCCTATCTATAATGAAATCTTAGTCGTGTATCTTTTCACGTAGGTGTATAATTTTCTTTTTAATTACTCACAACAAATCAACAATAAAAAAACGTTTTAGTAGGAATGTTTATGTAAAACGAATAATGCTCATTTAATCTTGAAATATGTCGGTGTTTTTTTTTAACTTTTGGTTTTTTTATTTTATTTTACTTTTTTATTTATGCTGTTATTCCCTTGCAGGTTTGAAATGTATCGGTGTTAAACATTAGTGTTAGTGTGGTGATTATGTATATTAGTGTGCGGACTATGGGGGCGTTTTCCCTTACCGTTCGTTGGTTAGCTGTAGTGCTCATCGGTGCGGAATGGCAGGTTCATTCCCAGCTCATTCAACCGAATTCTGAAGTGGACAGTTCTTATAACTTTTATTATGAACAACCGTGTTGTACGGGACCGGTGACTAAGAGCAAATACCACGTGAGACATAGAAGAGGTGAGTCATTCTTGTTTGTTTGTAATTTAGTTTAGCTACATTTTTATTTCAATACAAAATCTCAAAAAGGTTGAGTCATGTCACGGAGAGATTATCCAAAACATAAGTTTCTTACAAAAACAGATCAGCGTAGGCTGAACACAATGATATTATCCGAAAAAAAAAATATTTTTGCTAAATATTTATAGAAAAAAATTCGTGCTCTTAATATTTATTAGTCATGAATTTCTCGTCGTAAAAAATTCTCAGAATATCATAGTGTATCTTTCGAAGTATCTTCGCAAATCATAATTTACGATACAACACACTACATACACAATTGTTTACTTGTGTGCTGTCACGTGAATGTGTGCGTGTACGTAACATTACACTTACTCTACATTCAAAGCAATTCAAGGGTACCTCATGAAAAGAGACGGAAGTATAATTTTTGTTTGCGTGCGATGAGACAAAATTATTCTTTTGTTTCATTGCCCTCTCTGAGAATTCTGGGAGATTTTAATACAGTTCAACGTATTGGTGAAGTAGATATACATTAACAATAGAGCAATAAGCTTGAAAATAAAAGAAAAAAACATATTATGTATTTTCTTGTACATTTTCTAAGATAAATACAACACTTAATAAAAAGGTTGTGCCTAAAGACGAGAACTTTGACGAATGTAATTTTATTTAGATTTAGGTAAACATCAATTATTATAGTTCTCCCCACATAGATATAATATTATTATTTAAAGATACTTGTATATTTAACTAATCTCCATCTAAACTATTATGGCCATATAAACTGCAATATTAATACGCAATTTACCGCCTTCATTAAACTATACCCAGAAACAGTTTACTGAGAGCATAATAAATGTGGTAACTTGAATAATTATACCTTGTCAAGTGTTGTTAAAATACGATAATAATACATTTCAAAATCTACACACAGCGGAAAGCAAACTGCATCTGTCTAGCATTGTGTAATTATATTGAACTAAATAAATCAAAAAAAATAAACATAATCCAAATAAATCTGCGTCCAATTATTAAAAATACACTCGTATTTATTTGTAAAAATAAATTCTGATCCCTCGAATTGTAATAGAAGAAAAGCTGTGAATTCGGGGGCGCTCAGTTCAGCTAGAACGTCATCAAAAATGTCAATCACGGAGGTTTCCGAATAGCAAAACCGATTATCGGGCATATTAAGTCAGTTATTGTTATCGACAGGGCGCTCCGTCCAACCAACCGTGAAGTAGATTAGGGACATCATATTATGCCGTACTTTTGGCGTCAGCTGCACGCATCGCATGCACGCTTAGCGCTAGCGTGGTTTTTTGCAGAACTTCTTATTAAATTTTACTACGAAATGCTTAAATTTTTAATAAAATTTGGGGTTAAGCATTTCCTCTACAAAGCTATTTTATGCACGAATATGGGATCGCATATAATTTATACTATTCATGTGCATAGTCTATTAACGCCGAATATTATATAACAATTCATTAATATTATAAAAAGCTATGAACTTTTATCATAAGCTACAACAAAGATAGTGTTGTTTATGTAGGTACTAGGTACTTTTAATAAAATATTACTACATTTAATACACAGGTACTAATTTTCTTAAGCGCAGTTTAATATAATTAAAACGAGAGAACATTTGTAGAACACTAGAGAGACTGTTAAAAGGTATCGAAGATTTATGTTAGAAGTAAATAATGGTTTAAGTCTATCATTAGCAAGGGAAATGTTTTAGTAAAGTTGTTCCTGCGAACGTACATTAGCCGCTAGCTGAATAGCGTTTAATGAAAGGGATGCCTCATACATTAACCACCATGCACTTTTGCTGACCAAACGTATGTTATAGCGGTCTCTCTAATAGCAATCTATTGGCAGTAATGTACTCTCACAGCGAACGTTTCAGTTCAAAAATCGAACATTTAACGTACATATTAAGCTATAAAACTTCGCTGAGTAATTGCCCTTTGAAATTCTAAGTAGTTAAATTCATGCACGCGTCGCATTGAAGGCGAATGTCCACGCTAGTTGTGTGTAAACAAAAAGTGCATAGAAATTTTTAAAAGAAAGAACGCACTCAGCCGGGCGGAGTGAAGAGGATAAAAAAGGAACTCACAATGCAGGAGGCCGACATAACGTCCGGAGCAGTCAAAACTTGGAACGAGTCTTTTTGACCGATGACCACGCTAAATAACTCAATGATTATAAAGGTACAGGTTAATTTAGGCTAAGAACACACTCATCTATGTATTTATAGCATCCATTCTTGGTCTTGTATAATATAAACTGGTTTTGGTTATTCGCTACAACTCCGCGTGGGCAGAGCTAACAAACGTAGCTCAAATATAAATACATACGTTAAAACTCGCTAGGACATGACATGAAGATTTAATACACGTTATTTCAATTTTAGTTCTAATTGTAACATGAACATACATGACAGAACGTCCCAGAGGGAATGACATTACTTATTTTAGACATTGGGAACACAAAACATTTTGTTCGAAATTTGGTCACGTTTACGAGAGGCGAAGGGTGTCCCATATCGTATCTGGAAGCATTGCGATTGTCCATTGTATTCTCACGAGACAAAGGGTTGAGGACACGGAGGAAGCTTACCTTCGTCAAACTGCTTTTGGTACAAACGATCAGGTATTTGTAAGTGATCAGTACTTTATCTCGAATAGACTTTTGTCGTTGAAAACACAAAGTCATTTGTTGAAGAGTCGTATGAATATACACTGAGAAAAATTTGCTTTAGCAAAGTACCAATTTAGCTCGGCTAAAAATTATTCTGCTGCATTCAATCAAGACATATTTAAAATGTGCATTAAAGCTTTGCTAGTATTATACAAGCAAGTATTGCTAAATATTCTTGGCTATTATTAAAAAAGTACTTATTTATTTCAAAATTACCAACTCGGTCAATATTACCTTTACCGAATTAGGTTCAAAATAGACAAGCTTACGTTATTATTTAATGATAAGTAAGTTATTTAATTTTAGACTTAACCATAGTTGGCTACTATTTACACAGAGTTCGGTTAAAAATAAACACGCTTACATTATCGTTGAATGATAAGTAAATCATTTAAATTTAGACATAATATTATTTGGCTAAAATTAAATAACTTGCTATGATGCATATAACCGTGTTTCTTACTTAAAAACAAACAAGTAACTTATCTATTGGGAGATAAGCACAGCTCGGCAATTAACAATGGAGCGAATACTATTTTTGAACGAGTAACTTGATAAAAATTAAACAAGGAATTGGCTGCGTAGCCCGCAAAGTCGGCCATTTCTATCAAATAATAGTCGAGTGACGAACGTGTCTGTTGAAGCGCCGCCTCAGCACCTACAGGGCAGATTCAAATTTACATTAAAAACAATAACTTTTCATCATCATTTTGAATTTTAATCAAACTATTATAGAAGAGCAAGATGCAGAATACAAACTATTATGGCTCAAAAACTCCTCTGAGCCATGGACAGCCGTAGAACTAAAGTGGCAAGGAACTACAAAGACGAGGCTAATTGCTGTAAAAGAGCCATAGCTCAATACCTCAATACAATGAATATGCGGCTCTTAAAAAACCCAAAGGATATCTTCTGGTGAGTTCAGTTTTTTTAGAATTTTTTGTCTGCTTTAGTTTAATTACTTTTGTATACTTACTTACGTTTTTTTTTATTTGTTTACAGCTAGAAAAAAATTTTGAAAACCAAAGCACAATATACCGAAATCACTGAAACAATCAAGCCAAAAATACTTGAATTAGTAAGTTACTTCTGATCAAGCATCATATTGTCATATACCTACCTATTACTTTAATATGTAAATTAATTACATAAGGTACGATATAGTTCCGATATAATATCTACACATCAAACATGTCTATGATCCTAGATGTTGACAATTTTTTGGATAAAAATCATTTCCAGTTGCTGGAATACTTATAATGGCCTTGGGTGAAGACACATTTCATTTTATCTAAAAAGTGTTTTGGGTGTGGTTTTTTCACATTTTGTAACGAGGTTCAACCAGAACATTTTATAATAGAAAACGAACAATATGTAAAAAGCTTATTGTACTTTAATTTTTTTTGGTGCAAAAAATGTTTAAGTTTTACCATTTATGATCATTTTCCCGACGACGAATGTGAATTATGTTTCAATTAGATTAAATTCAAATGTTTAAAAAAATGACGATTTAACTTGTTGGGTTGTAAGAAAATTATTAGATCAAAAAGATTACTTATTCTCCTAGCTTATTCTATAGTTTTTGCCTAAACTTTTGACTTATCAAATACATATAAGTACAATTTAGGTGTAGTAACTTGCTTACATTACCATAATAATTGTTGTTTGTTTTTTATGTAAACAAACCTAAACCACTTTCATTAGAGAACAAACTCCAACATCGCGAAATAAAATCAGCTGTTCCGTAGATTTTGGCAGAGTAGGTAGATAATTCCACTTTTGTATATGAAACAGCTGATATTTCTTTTACGATGTTGGATTTGGTCCTTTACCTATAATTAAAGTTGTTCAGGTTCGTAGTCTGAGTCATTCCTTAAAAGTTTGCTCATTTTTTTTTTTTATTGATGATTTATATTTCACCCTGTTATTGTGAAAATTAAAACACAGAACACCAGTATCGTTTCTTGACATTGTGAATTGTGTACTATTTTTAAAAGTAGTAGTATCTAAGTGTATCAAGTAGTATGTTACTTGTAATGATTGTATCGAGTACTGAATAAAGCTGATTTCATTAATGTGCATAATTTTCTTTCAGTTTCTTATAAGTTTTTGGTCTGTCGGCAAAATGAGTGTTGTTTTCCTACATGAACGTTTCATTGGCTTTTTTTCCGACATGCCAAAATTTTTCCCACTGCACTAATAATGGTACAAATGACAACATATCGAACTAGGTAAATATTTTCAGTATGAGCTGACTTCACATTGTATACAGGGTGTAACAGAAAGGGGTTACACATCTAAGCAGGGCGTGATGTACTGATGAAACTGAACAACTTTTCCCAAAGAACATAAGGTCAAAAGATGAAAATAATGGAGAGGTTTAATTTTTTTTTCATCTTACGACCCATTTTCCTTGGGAAAAGTTGTTCAGTTTCATCAGTGCATCACGCCCTGTTCGGATGTGTATATCCCCTTTCTGTTACACCTTGTATAGGTTTTACAAACATTCACAGGTCAGCTTATACTGAAAATATATAGCTTAATATGTGTCGTTTGAATTAGTACTTGCAACAAAGTATTTTAGCTATGGTTACCTAATAAACCCGCCTAAGAATACAAAGTAACTTGGCTAAATATACCAATCTTAATTGACTAGAAAGAACAGAGTATATTTAGTTATAACTTACCCAATGAACACGATTGACAGTACCCAGTAACTTGGCTACGTATACAAATTTTCAATTGAGTAGAAGTAACAAAGTAGATTGGCTGTCCCTACCCAATAAATATGATTAACATTATCGTGTTACTTAGCTAGTTTTACGAAGCAAAATATTTGAACTCACTGAATTACTTTGCTAAAAACAACAGAACACGTTGGGTATTGTTAACAGAGTAACGCGATTCACTATAGTAAATAGGTTAGCTAAGTTTACTGAGTGAATAGGTTAAAAGCAACAAAGCTTTAATACGTATTTTTTGACCACCTTAGTGGGTTTATATTACCAACATACGTTAACAAAGTTGACTTGTATAATTTTAGCAACAAACTTTGCAGGCTCCCTCCGAAGCAAGTTACACGGTTGTAAATAGCAGCAACTTGTTTATTTATAGCCGTTACGTTTTTTCAGTGTAAACGATGTTTTTAATATTACAGGAAAATGGAAAATTCAGAAGGAGTTCCCTATTTAAAAACTCCTATACCTAGTATAATATTATTTCGATGTATAGAGCTTGATTTACGATTAGGTACTTTTATGAAAGTTAAGTGATAATTTGTGTTGATAGAGCAAGAATTTCTCTTACATATATCTCTATATTGTGTTGACATAAGTAGGCGATTGCAACGGCACATATTATTTAGTGCACTATGTATTACTGATTGATTTTATTTACAAACAAGTATGTCTATTGTCTATATCCTTAAGAGAGATTCTTTCCAACGACTATTATAATGATGAACCATTATACCTACAAAAGCTCACATTATACGATACAATATAAAATGAATGCATCGATATTTGATAGAGCCGCTATAAAATAAATTAAATTTGACAAATCAAATATTAGACACGCGGGACATTATTTTCGAATACCGTAAATGCACGATAAATCGCAACTCAATTCGATTTATTAAACCAGCGAAACAATCACACGCCGCAAGCAAAATTACGACAAATAAGTCCGGTTCATACGAATTATCTTCGCAAATTAATTAATATAATTATTTTGATTTAACATACGCAAACATAAGTGCGTTATTGAATCACAATTTATCTCATTACATGAATGTTTAATCTGTTTATGAATAACAAGCTTTTTAAAGCTAAATTACAATCATTGAAATTCGTTAATACATGTTGATATGATTAACGCTGTGTTCATGATAAATGTATTGTTGAAACGGAAATTTACTGCAATAGCTGTATATGAGCGGTTTTATGTTTTGTCGGTAAAGAAAACAAGTCATATTTTCTTACTTTATCGCATGGTTCAGAAAATTATTCAGTCTTTAGCTTTATAGGTATGCTTCCATCGAAATATTATGAATTCCATCGAACTCCAATAATTGGCCTATAAACACTATAAGGCAATATTAACTTTAAATATATTGTTTGACAGCAGAGAGCAAGTTGTTGATCTTAAAATGAAGATACATCTACCTAAAAGGATAAAAATGAAATATAAGTAACAAACAAAAATAATTTAGACCGTAACCCTCAACCTCGTTTGCTTCGCCACTCGTATTAATAGTCTACGTCTATTCAAGAGCGGGATAAAAAAACCCCTTTAAAATTAGTACAGCTGTCCAAGAATATGTATACTATTTTAGTCTTTCAAATAAACAACGCCTCACAATTTATTAAACACAAAAAAGATTAAACATTAAAAATCAGCAATATTAAATTCATTAACAGTTTATAACACTACATTAAATTTTATTCATACTTCCCTTTTCGGCGCCATAAGCCCGACCACATTAACTTCATAACGCGGCTTCTTTGTTCGCTTTAAAACAATTGTGGTAGCGAAGAGGTTCAAATTCCGACTGTAAAATACTCATCACAGTTCTGACGTCTTGGACGATAGCTAAAGGCTTCAAAATTCTTGCTATTCCTTGCTATTTTTATTGTCTTTGTGAATCTGAACAAGAATTGAATGAGATACTTGTTTAACCTCAGAGCGGATTGCATTCTACATTGCTTATTTCATTTAGTCGAAATCTTAGCAGTTAGCCACGACATCTTTTGTGTTTTTATTTATTTTAACTGTTCAAAATTAAGTGTATTTACTGTTCTTGGGATTCAATAATATACCTAATACGTTGTTAAAAATTATATACATTGTTTGTACTGGACGTGTGTAATAAAAACAAGTTTATAAATGTTTGTTGGCAACACCTGGCTTATTATTAATTCCAGAATAGTTTAATGAATCTAATTATATCATTGGTGAATATTTTTTCGTTTATTCTAAATAAAGCAATATAGTACGTTTTAAACAACCATATAACAGAGTTTTACCCATGTCTAGATGCCGGTCAGGTTATATAAGTAAACCATTACACGGTACTTTGAAATTCCTTTTAATAGAAACTTAAGTTGTGTAAGGAACGTAAAAATGTTAATAGACCCGTATCAAATGTCTTAAATTTCCATATAGGTGAGTTAAAGTAGAACATTTCGTTTTAATTCAGCCAGAATGTCTTACTGAAAACGGACAATGTATTTTACATTTTACACAACGCTCCTGTAGTAGCATTTGCATTGTTAATTCTATTTCACTTTAAAAACTGCGCTGTTTTTGAGGTACTAGTAAATAAAATTATTTTAAAATTTAGATTCTACAAAGAGGTACGTTTTTTCACAGACATACTCGCTGCAACAATTAATGTTCTTAATTGAAATGCATACGGCACTAATTTTATGCTAAAAACTAAGAAATGTGTCAGGTTGGTTAGCTTTGGGGAGCGCATTATAATAATTGTAAAAGTGAAGAGAGTAAATAATTCGCATTCTAAATATTCTTTAACATTTGGTACAGTTTTTATATAGCTACTCTAATTAATGATGAATTTTAATAAAATTCTGCGGATATTTTCCTAGACTAGACGATTCACGCAACGCCATCTAGTTCGTTACAAACGCATCAAAGCGTATGGTATGAAATATAGACATCAACGTATTTGAAAGATATAATAACATATCTAATAATTTATGCATAATTTTTTTTTTATTTTTCAATGGTCATTTCATGATTAACATTTCTGAATACCCGGTACATAAAATTAGTACTAGGTACTAATTTTTGCAAAACATTTAGCAATGACAAAATTAAAAACCTCATTCAAACATTTTAAATCGACCCTTTTCGGTTATCATGTTTATATTTCCTTACCGATATTGTGAGAATAACACAAAAATAACTGGCAGTTTCCTTCGGTTTGTTGTTGGAGGAATTTGCATTTAAAATCAGAAGCGCGGGTCCGATTCCGTCGGGAACTCAAACGAAATAGGTACTTCATTTTGGCAAGCCTGGGCTTTCACAGTGACCACATATTTACTACATAAAGGCTGTGTATCAATATTTTGTATTAAACAACGAATTTATAGTCCTGTTCTTACATCGTGCTTGTATATTAGAAAATGTAAGCTTTTTCTGATTGTAATTTTAGTTTTGACTACTAATTAAATATACGGATCACATGTAATTTAGTTGTATATCTACACCAATTACCTAACTATAATTGCTACCCATCCCACTACAATAATTATTCTTATACCTACGTCACATTATTACTGCGAATTTTATCAACTTCCTCTGCTACCAAAAATCGATCGATCAATAATCATGTACCGGCACGTCACAATACATCGAACAGAAATCCAAACCCTTCAATATTCACACATCGGGACAAAGCACGCGGTCGATCAATACGGTCTATTCGAATGCAATACAGTCAAAGGTAATTCGATACTCGCTGTGGATCGCGCTTTTTGTTTTGCCACTTATACGCCTTTATTTTCGTAACCCAACACGGAGACGGTCGCGTTACTATTGACACTTGCGACCAAAACATTAACGATGATTTTCTTTCAATATTTTTTTGGAGCCGACCGGGAGCTTGCAAACAATTAGAGAAACTCGATCGAAGGTTTGACAATCTGGCGCTTAATTTATCAAGACGTATTTATGTATTTAAGATTGCAAAAGCTTCTTGATCTATGAAAAGAGTAATTTGAAGGAAACAATACTACCTATTACATATTGCATTACACACACGACTACTATTACATATTTGTGCAAAATGTTATCTACTCATTTATAGTATACCTACCAGTTATAAATTGAATCAGGTTCAAATATTTATCTTGTTTATAAGTAAAGCCATGTAGGTACGTCTATACTAATATTATAAAGAGGAAAAGTTTTTAATTATGTAATTATGTATGTATGTATGTATTGTTTTCACGCATAAACCTCTTAACCGATTTTGATGGGCACAGACAATCTTTAGACCCTGAGAAAGAACATAGGCTACCTTTTATTGCGAAATATGTACCACGGGCGAAGCCGGGGCGGACCGCTAGTATTTTATAAAATTGATTAAATCAAACATTAATTAAGTAAAAATACCTCAATAATGCATACAGTTTCGATTACATTAAAAAAAATATCCATTAGAAATGCCTTAATTTTGCCAATACAAGCACAAATTTGTTTAATGTTAATTAAACTGCAAAACTAATAAGATATTTTAAAAAGTTCACTAATAAAACTTGACATCTCTGCAATAATTAAAATATTAAACTTTACATAAATTAAATAATATTACCGCTATAAAACCTCAGGATCACCGATTTAAATACGTCGATAGCAAAGCAGGGCATTATAAATTAATGATAGCAATTTCCCTAATGACATTGTAAAAGGAAAGTTTAGTTTTCGTCTATGCGACAGTATCGTGAGGTTAAACATTGATTTTAAGAGCTCATGAACATTGCTAATATCACGGAATTTGATAGTACAATAAGCCAAAATTATTCACGATGCTTTGTCTCGAAATTAATTATGGACTGCCTTTACCAGGTGCGCCTTGAGGCTCTCATAATGTTCGCGATCCTTGTCATATCTTAATTATTTTAATAAAAGTTTACAAATTGCGACTAAACGCTACTCTCCAATCATAAGTTCCATCAAGTATTGGAAACATAAATTGAAGCTGCTTCCTAAGAATAAATTTTACGCTTAGGGATTATGATGCAATGAAATAATTATTTGTAAAATTATAAAATTATATATATTTTTTTTTTGTATAGTAGAATTAATATGTATTGAATTTACTCTGTCATTTCCTTAATTTTCTGATTATGTAAAAGATTCGACGTCCTTCAGTTTCCTAAAGCATAAAATAGTTCTATTAAATATCGCGTAAAAATGTTTCCTTAAAACTATCTCTTTACAAAATTTATATTTAAGGGCCCTCGAAAATACCAAAATATTACAATTTATGTACTGCATTCATAAAATATGTATTGAAAATGCTGAGTAATATTGTTTTCTCACAATCGTATTCAATAATATCGAAATTGATCAGAAAAATTCATTAAATTAGCCCTGTCCCCCGGCAAATAGGTAACGACTTCACCCGCCGTTGCTCCTAAATTATATTACTTTATTGTTATTTTTTTTACTCTGTTCCCTCGGAATAACGTAATTGGCTTGGGATCACGATACTATAACTATAAACTGCGTTAGCGTTATTGGTTTGCCTTTGTAAAGTTTATTTCTCATTGTATGGCTCTATTTCCCTATACTATTGTGTAATGTGTCAATTTTTCATTAGCATTCGGTAATCGAATAATCGAGTTCTTTGTGTATAAATTGCGTGGGGTCTGTGTGTGCAAATATTGTGTTATATCAAACATTTTTTCCCATTGCATGTATTATGAAGTTATTGTGTGCTACGTGCATGTAATTATTATAAGTAGATAGTAAAAAATAGAAATGTATAAAAAGTATGAATAATTATCTATTTTATCTATTCTATTTTTAAACACTTCGTAGCTTGTACTTTATTCAAGATTGGAGATACGAACAATACACGGAGTAAACATTTGACACATCACCTAGAATTAAATAATTTACTTTATTCCCATTGATCTGAGCTTTCAGCACAGTGCTCTCACTCTGAGCGCTTCCTATATACACGAGAAATCAAATTCGGTCATACGTCATAAGCGTGATTCACATGTCATCTAATACGTTTCGGATGAAAGGTTCTCAATTAACCAATCCGATATAGACTAGATGTCTGCTTTGGACGGCGATAGCACGAGTAGGCACTACACTGAAACGTGCGAACGTACCGACCAATCGAGTACCACTTGATATTCGAATCGCAATTGATATCGATTATCAAAGAGAATAGAATCAGAAACAATCGTTTCCTTTATCTTATTAGCGTTTGTTGATATTGTCCATCGAGAGTGTGACTGTTGTCGATATTTAAAGTGTTAATACTAAATATACCTACTTATTGACATTTTTTTACTTGTACTGAATAAAGATGAAATGTTTCTCATACACAATAGTTATAATATTTTAGACACCTATAACAGAAAATTTACAAAACATATTTAGATATTTTAATAAACAATTTTAATAATAAACAAATAAAGCCTAACTAACAAATAATGTAGCTTTATGTTAGTGAAAGCAATTTTTAATCGGTCCAATACGAATCATTAATTCTCTTTTAATTCTATTATTAAATCTCCAACAGTTTCTATCTGCTATTTCTATTTTAGAAACATCTTTTCAAACATATCTAAACCCACTATTTGATTCAATTAGCACTAGATACGATACGAACTTCCAGCAGAATTAGCAGTAACAGGCAATGCAAAACTCATACAATAAACACATGTTTACGTTGCAGTGGTTAGGTTAGATTGTTTAGATAATCGTGTGACATCCAATTGGCTTGGACATCGAATTAACACGATCACAGCTGACGGACCTACGAGCTATTTGCGACCTTTCATTTATAGCGCTTTTAATTGTATTGCCTCTTTTATTGGTGCGCCGTTTTCCTGGATTAACGGTGTGTTTTGTCGCATTATTGCTTTTTAATAGATGTAACTGAATTTTAGAAAATTTGCAAAAAAGTTTTGGATAAAATAACATTTGTTCTACAGAATCATGACCTAACTTAACGCTTATGGCGTGTTTATAGTAAAGTTTAGAAAAATGCCCCAAAAAGTGATTAAATAACAAGGCGTCTTATCTACATAAAGCGAACTTTTGCTTTAATTTACATTGCGTAATATTCGAGAAAGTGTCAGCCCGTACAAGGTTTGGTTCCCAAACTTTTGGACAACAAAATCAACAACAACTTAAGAATATCTTGTAATAAATCCAAAACCAAAAAAGAATATCGTGACATATGTTTATGTTAAATTAAATATAAAATGTGTTTACAAGATGGAAGAAGGAGAAACATAAATTATGTACATGATACTGATTCGCCTAACGCTCCCATATAACTGGTGACATGGTAATAACCATAAATAAGCGCCGGCTTCTTCAAACATTTCTTTGTCATTAAGAAGGTGTCATACATAATTCCTAATTATAGCTTTCTTCGGAGCTTTCTGCTAGCAGCTACTTATAAGACATTCACGTGAAAGTTTAATAATTTTCAAGTATTGAGTAAGGTTTAATTTAGTATTTAAATGTTAATTAGGAATGCAGTTTTTAATAAATAATATTTATGCCAGCTCTATTTTTACAACAAAAACGTAGTGACATTAATTTATTAAGTAAAATGATGTTACAGTTAAACAATCAACACCTAAATACCAATAGTTAAGCCATGTACAACATTTATTGTACAAGGTTATTAACAAGTAGGTACTAACGAAAGAAACCTTTTAAGTATAATTCTCAACTAATGTTAATGTAATTGGATGATCAATTTGTTCTGCTGAATTATTGCAAACACAAAAGAATATACCTAACATCCACTAATCGCTTTTAATCCACTTTTATCAAGGTTTTCTTTTAATTCCTCTTAAACATCTAAATGTAAATACAATTTCTTAATTCCGTCCGTTTTCATTAATGAAAATGAAAAATGTGGCTCAAACGCTGCGGTCAATTACGAGGTTTAGAAATATCGCGGGTATTATTCTTGGTATTTCAAAACGAAGGGTTCTCAATCCTTTAAACCGCTAGAAGCAACTTAAGATTCCACCGCATTATAAAACGGCAAAATCTGTATTTTTTTATTGCAAGCGGATTGGCACCCCGCTATCTCTGAATTTTTTAGCCGTTCCGTTAATAACCCAATCCTCCTTTTTAACTCTCGGACTTGCGGGAAGTCGGCATTCACTGTTAACAGTTTCATGATTAATGACTGAAAACTCTTTGATGGGTTTTTAATTAGAGCTAAAACAGGGGTGTAATACTCGGCGCGGGTGGCCGAAGGCTTTCGCGGCCGCTATATTTCATACAGGGGTGCGGCTTCGAAATTTGCAAGGCTAATAAATTGCGGAATACCTAGGCCTCATTGGCGAGACCGCTTAACCGGCAAAAGTATAGTGGATCACTTCGAAGTACTGGATCTTTACATTCCAAATTTACATAAACGTCTTTTAAAGTAAACGAAGTTTTGCCTTTGTATGCTTTTATAAGATCGTTTACTTATCCGTAACGCAGGAATAGAATTTCCAATTTTGAATTACAGAAATTCTCTCCGCCTCTGGGCCGCTTCAGATTATTCCTATTCTTCAGTGAAAATGGCGATTAATATTCAATATGAACAGCCTATTTGAATGATTGTTTCTGTAGGGTAGCTGTGCAGATCGAGATCGGCTTTATGTTTGTCGAGCCTTTTCAATTCGAGAAATAAACGTTTAATTTGTTATAAAATATTAACCTTCAGCTTTAGATTAATATTGGTCGTTCTACTTTCATTAATGGTAATGAAATGGTGCCTCGGGGTGATTGAATTGCTTTTCCGCATTTATATCTGAACTAAAAACAAATGAAGCGATTCTTAAAATTTTAAAAATATTTAATTTTCTCTCAATAAGGTTATTAAGCTCGAGAAGGAAAGTAAAGAACGTAAAACAAACAAGGCCCTTCAACCGCTTGTTGCCGTTTTTACAAAGTCACGAATTTCAGCGGGGTTGCCATCCGAAAATATTCCTATTACCTCGAACGTTGGCACGCCGAAAACAATGACTTGCGTGAAAGTAGCTAAGCAGGCACTTCGAGCAATTAGAAGAAACAAAATATTTTTATGTTGCCAGGGTTGCGCCGTGTTTAGCTTTAACCTCCCCTTCCTGATCTCAACTAAAATTTAAATATTCTGCTGCAAATAACTGTTTAATAAATAATAAAATTCACCAAGCACATTTTAATGCTAATAATAATTATTATTTAAAACAATTTTCATTTTTATGACTCTAAAAACTTGAAGTTTTCATGGAATTGAAGCTTTAATTTTTCGTCAATATCGAAATAAACGATTTCACCTATTATATTAAAATAATACTGAATTAAAATTATTTTTATAAGCAAAATAAATTATTAACAAACATCAAAATAGACTCACACTAACTTAAATTCACCTCAATATTTAGGTACCTTGAAACTACATATTACCAAAACTCCATAACAATGTAAAAAGTTGTGTGTAACCGCGGCGAGTCTCAGATGTTCCGAACCGGTCGTTATGTACGATGGTTATTTGAACAAAGTTATAATTTCCTAGTAATCCTTCTGTGATGTATTGTTATAAGTACGTACCGAAATATTTATGTTTCAACTTTTTCAATATTGCACAAATTATGATAGAGGACATGAATTATGGGAACAACGTGGTTCTTAATTGCGCTTGTATACTTTATGGGAAATTAAATTAGTTTTCAAATTTAAAATTTGTTTACAATTAAACTGTGTTTACATATAACATAAATAGCTAAAGCTAACTTGCTAGCTTCAAGCTTTTCACGTTTACTAATTTAGAGGTTTAATAATGTTATTGAATTAAACAATTTCCGTATACTAAAATATACGAAAAAGAATTCCAGCGTTATAATACAAGAATCATGTCTTTCATTACCCACGATTAATTTCCTTTACCTTTCTATTAGAGACATTCCTTCCTCATGACTTGCTAGTCACATATATTAATGGATCGTTTCATACCAATAGTTCTATATCCGTACATGGCGTGAATAGGTTGACAAGTCGAAAATGCATACTTTTCAGGGCAGCCTTTTGAAGTTTACTTTTTTATTGGTAAATCCATTTTTTTTGTATTTTTGTTTTTTTTAATTGCATTATATTTTATAAGAATCGACGTTTCAGATTATTACCTAGAATTTAATTATTTTGATTTTTATCATAACAAAAACAGACATATCAAGTCGTTCACCGACGACTTGTCAATGTATTCACCTAATGAATTTAGACCCGAATTCAAAATTTAATTTTCTACGTACAAATCGAACGTAAAAATAAGCATAAAAATAAATATATTAACATTAATAAGTATATGTATGTTATCACAATATGTAATTAAAAATGAATATTAGAAATAGTAGGTACCTAGGTAATTAAAAAAAAATATTTTTGTAGTATGTAGGTAAGTATATAGGTAAGGTATAAGGAAATACTATTTATTTATTCAAAAAAAAAACAAATCAAATTATAAATTTTTAAATTACCAAATTAATAAAATCAAAGCGGAAATTGTAATTATTCACAGTCTTCTCCATTTTCTTGTACATCGGGGTCTTCCGTATCTAAATCTGGATCTCTGTCGGGAGCGCTATTATCGGTCTTTATATTTTTATAAAACTCATGAAATGCGGGATCTATTAATGGTAATAGATTCATTAAATCCTTCTTTTTTTCTTTACTTATCGGTAAAGTGTCTTTGGATACAACTTCCAGCTGTATGTTGTCAAAATTTTGTTTGCCCCTTTTTCTGTAATTTATTACTTTAAAAGAGCTTTCATTGTCCTTTCATTGTCTTGAAACGAATTTCTCCTATGGGATCTTTATATTGCAGCCATTTTACAGGTTGCCATAAGAATTTATCACCAGAGGTATCCTTTTTTTTAATTGTGAATGGTCCTTTTTTCGAACTTAATTCCGAAAAATTTAGAAAATCATCAAGCTTCATTGGTACAACGTTAAATGCATTATTAATCTTGCAAGATCTTACCAGTTGAATCCAATCATTGAGGTGGTTTATTTTTATCTGCGTTTTCTTTTTTGTGCGCTCAATGAGAGAATGATCCGAATCACACTCCATGTGGCTGTGTCCACTGACGAGAAACTTATGGTTGATTGTCTCTAGCGTTGGATGCATGTGCCGTAAACTCAAACTCAAACTCAAACATTTATTTATTCAATTAGACTACTTTTAGTAGCACTTTCGAATCGTCATTACATAAGTATTTTTAACATTTACCACCGATTCGGAAAGCAGTATCTATGGAGAAGAACCGGCAAGAAACTCCATAGTTGCTCTTTTAAAATCATGTCAATATTACATAATCTGTAACTTATATCCAAGAAGCTTCTATCTTATACACTGGAGATTTCGGTATGAACATTTGACGTGTAACAAGAAAAATGTTGTGTTTTATCACTTTCACACCTAACTTGGTATTGCCACTGTTAATACGAAGTTTTCCCAAGGCTACTAGATATGTATGCTGTAATATTCTGTGCAAAAGGTTAGTATTTGTACATGAGTTTGTTGATAAATTGCCAACAACGTCATTCAGAAGCATTGTTGGATGAGACAATTATTATTTATGCTAAATAAAATAAGTATCTGAACCAATTATTAAAAAGCGATACTCCCTGATTATGGGTAGTCACCATAATAAAATTGTAGCAACTCTCACTTTGACAAAATGGCTTAAGTGTCAAAAAAATTGCGTCGCTTCGAATATTTAAGTTAATATTGTTGCGTATTTAATAAATATTTTCCGAATATAAATAATGTATTGCATTGTGAAAAATTGCAGAAGTTTTTGGACACCAAATTCTGGCATAAAATTTCACAGGCAAGTGTATATTTACGCTATTTACAATATTCCTCAATACTCATGCATTTACCTGTTTAGAATCATTTTCATGGCAAAAATCGTCAATTTTATCATCATTTTAGTAATCAATCATGCTAAATATCTTCTATCTATCTTCTTTTCCTAATAATTTCATCATTTTTCAATAAACCAATTTAACAAGTAAGGTAACCATGATGACGAGTTTTTACGGATAGCGAAGAGAAAATATTGTAATAGTTAACAAAATTATGATGAACATTTAGAACACCATTTCAAAGATTTTTATACTAGTAATGAAACAACGCACGACATCGATATTGCACTCACATGTGGTTTTATGTTTGTTCTTCTTTAACATAGAAATTAATAGTTCTTTTAACTTACCAAATTTTTTTTGTTTTACTTATTTCAGCTTTCCAAAAAATGAAATAAAAAGAAATAAATGGCTGTCCATAGTGCCTATCAAGGGTAAAATTTATCAACATGCCAGAATATGCAGTTTGCATTTTAAGCCTGAGGATTACGGTCCAGAAAAAAAATACCTTTTGAAAAGTGCTATACCTTTTTATTTACCACATTCTTGTTACTGCGTCTCAACTGTGGATAAAGTAATTTTAATTATATTATAATTCACCACCATGAAACCATTATATTTCACTGAATATTTATACTAAAATAACAAAAGTATTTACAAAGTACCTATATAATCTGAAAATGTTTTTAGGCATGTAACTAGTAATGTATGTAGCACTCATTTTAATTAAAAAATCGTAGTATGAGATCAAAAGTTATCAAGCGTTATTTAAAACTATCATTCTCTACCAATTAAAATGGTATGTACCTATAAAGATGATAATTATTCATGTAAGTTGACCAGTAATATTATAATATAAATACTGTTAAAAATATATGTCGTTATTATTTATAGACCATGATTTTTAGTTTTTTCTATTTCGAAAAATCCTGAATATACAAACCAGTGTGGTCACCCACAGAAAGAGACAAAAAACAACACTGACGTCATTCAAGGTTATATTTTCTTGTGACAAGTTAATGGTCATAGTGCAATCTCCAGTGTATTAGATATAAGCTTCTTGCTTATATCTAACTTCATAATATATCATAATATGCCAAAGAACTGTCCTGTGGTTCTTACGTGACAACCCTCCATGGATTTTCATCTTCCATATTATATTCGTTAATGCTATAATAGGCTCTCTGAACTAATATATTTTTTACATGAGTTTTAAATTTAGCACTACCAAACTCTTTAATACAATGTGGAATTCTGTTGTAAAAGCGTATACCTAGACCCATAAATGAATTTTTAACTTTGGCTAACCGGTAAAATGGCATTTCAATTTTATTTCTGTTCCTTGTGCCATAACAGTGTCTATCTCCTACTCTTGTGTGTAGGTAAGTCGGCGTTTTTGTGTACATGCAAAATATTATTAAATATATACTGTGATTGTACAGTAAAGATACCAGTATTCTTAAAGAGATCTCTTAGTGAGTCCCGAGCACCTAAATTATATATAGAGCGAATGGCACTTTTCTGTAAGATAAATATAGTTTCTATATCTGCTGCCCTGCCCCATAGTAGAATTCCATAGGACATAATACTTTTTATACACCATTACAATTAATCTAATATTGATTGTGTTCATTGGTTACATTTTTAAAATCTTCGTGTTTTATAAATTTATAAAGAATAGAAAAAATTCGATCACGAGGCGGGACTCGAACCCGCATAATTTCGTGATCGAATGTTTATATTCTTTATAAATTTATTATTTATAAATTTATATTTATAAAGCATTTGAATGTCATAAAACCAAAAATATCAAATTCAATCTTCGTGTTTTGTGAATTATTTAATAAATCTACACCTTTCACTTTCTAACGTATCGCTTTGTCTCATTACACACATAACGTTCAATAAGAACAATAACAGATAGGTTTACTTGTCAGATAATATATCGCTCTATTGATGCGGTAATAAGTTGACAACTCGATTTGTACTACTGAACACGCAAATATGGGTAGCGTGATTAATTAAATATCTCGAGTTATTTTGTTAGTTTCATTAAATAAATGGCAGGCTTAACTTTACATATTCAGTTATTCAATTATTCATCAAATAAATTTTTGATATCTTCAGATGTCATATTATTACTCATTAGTAGAGAGTTGTTCAAAAATTCACAAGTTGGGTGTGTGCGTTAAAAGCGGACCTGTCGACTTAGTCATTTATTCACCATATAAAGCAAGTGATCCAGATGCCAATTTTCAATTAAAAAATAATTCATACAAGTCGAGTTATCAACCTATTCACGCCTTGTACGGA